>JAWRVF010000774.1:0-115133 GCA_036785485.1 Physcomitrellopsis africana
TAGAATAGACTCTTTTGTAATTAGAAGAAAAGTAAAGGTTGTTTTATCTTTCTTGTCGACTTTTGAAGTAGATTGGACCTTGTGAGGGATAAGAAAGAAGACCATGGGGTGAATAAGGCCCATCCAATAGGATTTGGCTGCCCATGTGGACATCTCATAGTCTAATATGGAAAGAAAGGGAGATATACTCCTCTTGCTAGATCGAGAGGGGAGGCAGTTTTTGAGTAGTGAATTTTGGAGAGAGATAGCTCCGAGGAGATAGAAGTGTTTGTAGTGAAAATTGGTGGGTGTGTTCTTCGAGTTGTGAGGATTCTAGAACCTACTCACTTGCTTGTATTGGAGTTGTGAACAAAAAGTTATGCTTGTTTTAGTAGAGTGAGGTTTGCTGCCACCCGACGAAGAGGGGCAGAAACTTCGAGCTGCCACTGCAAGTTTGATTTCAACTCTTTCTTAGTGAAATTTATAGAAAGTGTGGAAAATTGTGTTAGCTTTCTATCAAGACATCTCTTGTAGCATTTGGAGTTGGAGAGCAAAAGTTGTGAGCTTGAGAGTGGGAAAGGGTTTGCTACCACCCGATGAAGAGGGGCAGAGACTTTGTTCAACCACCCAAGTCGGACAGTCTCTTCAATCTTTTTGATAATTTAGGTGCTTATAGTAGCTTGTGTAAACTTTCCACAAAAACAAAAATCAATACATTTGGAGGTGTGATGAAAGTTCTTTGAGCCGTGAAGTGTCAAAGAGGGCAAATTGTTGCTAGGGTTTGAAGAGTAGAATCAACTAGCTATAAAATCTGGAGTTTGAGAGGCATGCATGCGAAATTTTAGAACAAGTTAGATGATGGAGTGAGCTTTCTAAAAAGCTATTACATGTCCAATTTAGAGAAGGAAAGTGATCACAACAAAGGCTGAAGTGAAGAGGAGCTTTGCTGCCTTTGTATTTGCTTGGAAATTTTAGTGCCTATTTTTTTTAGCCATAACTTTTAAACGGTAAGTCATCTATTTGTGAAATATTAATATGTTTTACAATGAATTATTGGCTTTCCATAGGCTGTAAACATGCTTGATTCGACCTTTAGATGAATTTTTAGTGATTTATTTAGTTTCAGGTTGTTGTATAACTTGTATTCCTCATATGCGGTTGTATTTTGAGGTATACTTGAATACATATATACTTTGCTTATACCTTTTATACAAAGTATATATACTTGTATTTATATCAAGTATTTATATAAGTATTCTATAAGTATTCTACAAGTATTATACATAATATTTGTACAAGTATTTGTACAAGTATTATATCAAGGATTTATACAAGTATTATATAAGTATTTATACAAGTATTATTCAAGTATTTATACTTTATATTTGTACAAGACTTGTACAAGTATAATACAAGTATAACTTGAAAGCTTGAAGAAATATTGTGCAAGTATAGAACATACTTGCACGGCTTCCTCTCATGTTCCCTGCTAGTTCTAGTAGCAGCTAGGAACCCGGCGTTTTTCCAAGGCAAATTCTCACTACCCGACAGCCTGTCGACTACATGGTGCCAAAAAAGAAGTTTAGGGCAGCTTGTGGTGGCATTAGTAAAAATTAGAGTGGCAATAGCAACACCCTATATATATATACTTATACAAATGAATTATAAAGATTATATATAATTTTTAATATAAAATAGCAATGATAAAAATATATGTATATAATTTAAAATTATAAAATATAAATATTTGATATAAATATAGGATTTAATGATAAAAAATTATATATAATTTATATGGTATAATTTTATAAATATAGTAGTTATTAAAAAAATTAATATTTTTCATAGATTAATATAACTTTAATATATTTTATTTATAATAAAGTATAATTTATATAAAAATAGATTTTAAAAATCTTAATAAGATAATTATATATAGATATCATATATAAAAAAATATAATATATCAACTATAAATTATTACATATTAATACAATGCTCTAATACCAAATATTTGATTTTTTTTTTTTTCTTATTATATATCTATTCTTAATATATTGTATCCTATATTTTATTATCTCTATTGCAATCATTAAGTACAATACTACTTACAACATGTGTAACATTCTAAGATTCATTATAATAATTATAAAATAAGATATTATGTAAAATATAAGAAACCTTTATCTTGTATACTACATGCATATTATTCTTTTGAATTTAAAATTAGATGCATAAAATTCAAAGACTTTGAAAAAAATCCTTTAGCATACCAATATAATGTTCAATTTTCACATATATAACATTAAATACTACATTTTTAATTCTTGCAAATTAAAGATAGAATATATTTTTTTTAAAAAACCACTACTACTAACAAATATTTGTTATTTGAAGAGAATTTTATATAATTTTTTTAATATTTTATATTTATAAATATTTTATTATTATAAATATTTTATAATTATATATTAATATTAAAAAATTAATATATATATATATATATATATATATATAATATTTAACTTGATTATTTATAATAATAATATAAAATTATTTTTTATAATAGTAATCCTTACCATGTTGAGTTGATCTATAAACTATTATAATATACATTTTGTTTACAATATCAACCACTTAAAGAATGTCACTTAAACTTTTAATAATAATTGTTATTTTACATTGTTCTACTATAATTGACCATCCTACCAATTTTTTTTTTTTTTTAATGATATAATAGCAATTATAACATAATTTATAAATAATTTTATTACTCCACTTATTTTAAATACTTATCAATTCATTGTCAAGATTTTCTATAATATAAACACAAGCTTTTTTACAATGGTATTTGTCTTTTTTTCTAGTATTAACTGCTCAAATTATATTGTATCAATCTATATATATTTTTGTCTTGATAAATAAGATTTTAAATTTATAAAAGTTTTTATTATTACTTGATTTGTACCTCTCCAACCAAATCATTGCTCTTAACATCTTTCAAGATTCAATTATTGCAAGTAATTGTTTGAATAATAAATTATTATAATAAATTTATTTTTTATATTATTAATTATAGGTCTTTAATATTATTTTTTAAGTCATGTTGAAATTGATTGATGAAAGCCTTATTGTTTCAATTCTCATCACAAATAAATTCTTAGAATTTTACAACATAAATAGCAACTAAATATGGTCCTTATTATAGAAATTAAAGTTTAATTTCAATTTCTCTTTTTTAGTTGTTTTCTCTAAATATAATTGTAAATGCCTCCAAAAATAAAGTTAAAGCATACAAAAGTTATAAACATTATTCTACTAGAAATGCAAATCAAGCAAGAGCACTTCTAAATAGAAGTGTGTCTATAAATCTCATCCAAATGATACCATTAAAATATTGAGAAGAATATAAGCAAAAGAAGTTTTTGCCCTATTATAAAAATCTTTAAAATTTTAATCTTGTTCTATCAAACTTCTCTAGCATATTAATTTTTAGCTCATTTATACTTATAATAAGAAGATTTCAAAATTTTATTTGTAAAATTGAATTACTTGTATTTGCTTCTTTTAATTATATAATTTTTTCATATAAATATAAACTTTATTTTTTACTTCTTCTATAGGCATAGTAATAGAGTTTTTTTTACTAATATGTAAAAATTCCACTCAAAGAGTATTAAAAAGATTTTAAAGATCTGAAATTGTTACAAATTGAATATTATTTCTTCTAAGAATAGCATCTATAATTTGTTTTAATTCTATTTAAGATGATCTAGAATCAAAGTAAACAATACTAAAAAGACAAACAATACAATTTTCAAAACCAAATAATAATTTGTATAAAGACACATAATCTATTATTTTTTAGAATAAGATTATTATTAAAATATAAAATATTATTATAAAGATGGATGATCTACAATCTTTAAGATATAATAATATTTCAAAAGAGGTGGGGTGATTTACTTATATATAGCAATAGTCTTATCAAATTATCAAAGACATGAATCTAGATAAAACTATAAAAAAATAATATATGTATATATTATTAATAAATAAATAAATAAATATTATAAATATAAATATAATTTTTAAAAAATAGAATAATTATTTTCAAATACAAAGAAAATAAAGAGTCTTAAATAAAAATTAAAATATAAAAAAAAAGGCATTAGCAAGACTAAGGATCATGTCAATTTTACCTCTATATACTAGTTATTAAGAAGGTCTAGTAAAAGCTTCTTGAGAACCATGAAACTAAAATATTAAGTTATAAGTTGCTTCTAACAAAACTTTTTAAAAGTGAAAAATTCATAGAACAATCTCTAATAGCTACATGGCATATTTATAGGAATCAAAAGATTTAATCTACATCTAAAAATTTTCTATAAAGTTTTAAAAAAAAGATCATATGTACCTAATATATTCTATCTAATTCTACTAACTTCTATTTACTTAGATAATATGGGCCTTTGTTGTATTATATATCTATTTATCTATTTAAATTATTAAATTTTAAAATCTATTTTTATATAAAATATTTGATTGTTTAAAATTAAAATATGAATAATAGAAAATAAACTAATATGATAACATTCTAATCAATGTACAAAATTAGGTTAAATTTTATACATTCACCTATCATGTTAAACTTATTGAGTTACTCTAAGAAAAGGTTGCTACAATATATTGAGCGTATAATCTTCTAATTATTGTTGTCATGGCATTATCATGGATATCCACATTTAGTTATATATTTATTTTGAATAAGTATAATTAGATAGAAGTAAGTAAAAATAAATAAATTTATTAATATCTTATTGAAAATCTTTTTAGAAGCTTTATAGATATGGATTTGATTTTACAAGTGTTTGTAGGTGATTAATAGGTTGAAAACTTGGTAAACAATTGGCTACATATTGGACACATTGGCCACTTTTATTACAAGTTCATTATACAGCATACATGTCAAAAATATGTCTTACAAATTAGACATATGTCTCACAAGTTAGACATATGTCATGTGGATTATAAGACATTACTACATAGCTTCTTAATTAGAGAGTATTTATGAAGATAAGAGTGAAGCCTTTCTCACTCTTGTCAATGCTTTTCTTGCTTCTAGTCTAGTTTCAAGAGTTTCTAATCTTCTTGTCTTAGACAATAGTGATTCCAATTTCTTCTTGAATATATACATGTTTTTTTTTTTTTTTAATCATCTCTCTTTGATATACATTTTTCCTTTGTTTATTTACATTCTTCAAGTTCTTGTCCTTGATATGTATAAAAGATCTACATTAATACATTACAAATTCCTAATGATACATATTTACATATTGATTTTATAATATAATATAATCTAAAAATCAATCACCAAATACCTCTCCATCTTTCTTTCAATTTAAATTTTTAGAAATTAATTAATAGCTTCTTTATTTGAACACTATTTTATACATAGATACAAAGTATCTTTTTATCTTTTATAAATTTTATTATAATTTTAATCTTAATTATAATTTTAGTAGATTAATCTAATATTGAATTTTATAAAAAGAATAAATACTAGTATCTTTATATATATATATATATATATATATATATATATATAATTTATGATTTTTTATTATTAAATTTCTTATTATTTTAAATATATATAATTTTATTTTTACTTTTTAAAGTATTTTAATTCTTATACCAAGCAATTCATAATTATGCTTTGATATATAAAGTAATTGGAATCAAAAAAATAAAAATAATATTAAATATTAAATTTTAAATATTAAATTATTTATTTTGATATATATTTATTTAAAAAAAATAAAATCAATTTAATTTAATTAAATAATCACAAAATAAAATCCTTAAAATATATATTATTAAAAAAAATTGTCATCAATAACTTGATGAAATATTTAAAAATTATTTAATTTAACTTGATTGTTAGAATTAAAGTAGAAATATTGTCATTCTTGTTTTATATATATATATATATATATATATATATATATTACAATCTCTTTTTTAAAAAAGTTTTTACAATCTCATTTAAACATCTATAATTTTTTAATTTAAAATTATGTAATTTTTAAAAAAATATAGAAAAATTTATAATATATATATATTATCTTAATTTTAGATAATATTATAATAATATTACTTTATAATAGAAATAAATAAAAGAAATATTATGAAAAAAACAGGTATAATTAAATATTGAAATTATATTTTATATTTAATTACTATTAATTTTAAATTTTATTATTTTAATATTTGATTGATGCTCAGTGTTGTTGACATTATAAATTTTAAAATGTGTTGTGTAATTATAAATAAATATTATATAAATTATATTTGATAAAATTCATAACTAAACTAATTTTAATGATAGCTATATTAATTTTCATTAATTATATATTTTATAATCTTCAATTTTAAGCTTAAAATATATTTTTCTTATAGAAAAATAAGATAAAAAATAAACCAGTATGCATGATAATTCCCATAAACCTTATATTATAAAAATCAAATATTTAATCAACTTAAAGTTACATATTTAATCACATATATCCAGCTACTTGTTTGTGCTGTTCAATCATTTGACTTTTTACTTTTTGTTTTGACATGTGATTTTCCGTTTACAATATTCAGATTCAATAGTATCTGCATATACATTTTTTTCAGTTTTGTATGCAAGTATAAAAATAAATAAGCTGCAAAGTAATGCAATACTTATTTATTAATGTATTATATATGTATTTTTTTTCAAAAAAGTAGTATGTATGATACTTGTGAGCGCATGCATGTCTATACATGTATATATATATATATATATGTGTGTGTGTGTGTGTGTGTGTATGAATGTATGGGATGAGTCTACATCTTATAAATTTTTATTAGGAAATGTACTTCAAACATTGAATTTGACAAATGATATTCAACGCTTTATGCTAGTAATGGAATCCAACCAGAAACCAGGAAACGTAAATAGTTGGCTTTTAAAGGTATACCTCACCAGTAGATAAAGTCTGGAATGACCTCAAAACCTCTAGATTATAAATCAAACCCTGAAATTTAAAATAACATGTAATGTATCAATCGGTATTTTTTATAGCAAAGAAATTGAAGAATATTTGAAATGGCTCTTAGAGTATGGGCTATGTTTTAGTTAATTGTGTTCATTTTTTTCTTTAGCTCTCATCTTTGGGGCCTTGCAAATGTTAACTCAGTGTTGGCTTGCGAATATAGAGTGGTCCTTCCTTGAGAAATGAAGGTGGAGGCTGTTTTAATTTGAGGTTTGGGAACGAAATGCAGTGCCCTGAGGAGTTGGAAAGAAGTAAAAAGTAAAAAGGAAGAGGATATTGGGGTTGGTGCTAGCCTTTTGTCGGCACAATCCATCCATCCAGGGTGCCATTCATTCATCCAAGGTTTTCTCGTTATACAGAAGGCGGAAGGCAAGGAGGCAGTGAGGCGAGGGGCGAGGGGCGAGTGAGTCGGCAGCAAGCAAATGAGAGAGAGCGCAGCGGGGAAGGCAGGCAGGCAGGCAGGCAGGCAGGCGCCGACTCATCGAGCATTCTGCTGCTTCCACTTGTGGTGCTGGAGGTGCTGCACCAGATCCACTTAACCTGCATCCCATGGCATCATCATCGCCACCTACTACTACTCCAGATGACGGCGACAGCATCAGCCTCCCGCCACGCCCCGACGGGTAGCTCCGCTTCCTCATCACCACCATCATCATCATTACCTCCACTTTTGGTTCCCGTTCAGCCGAATGCCTTCCTTGCTTGCTTGCTTCCTTCCTTCCTGCCTTCCTTGTTTTTGTGTGCGCTTGCAAACCGTATCTTATTGTCTGTATGGACTTTGTCCCTGGCTGAAGCATTAGATCTACGGAAGGAAAGAATCAGTTTTCTTGCAAAATTTCTCTGGCTTCGTTGTGGTCACAGCTCTTACCGACTTTTCAGCATTGCGTCGAAAGTGGGTGTTGGACAATTGATAGTTGAGTTATCGATAAAGATTGTTCACTTCACGTCTTCTGATTAGTGGACGGTATATCAATTTTAATCCAGGCGTCTTTAAGCTAAGCTTTCACATGTGCGTAGTCGTGAGCTGATTTATGATCTCAAACAATCGCAGATTACTCTATTTCAAGCTCCTCACTCTTGTTTCATTTGTATTGGAGAATTGATGACCGGATGTAATGAGGGGTGAAAACTGAAGATGATATTCTGTGATTCTTCTTGCAAATTTCCATTCTCATATTGTGCTTTGTTCCAATTGCGACACAGACCCCAGTACATCCCAATTCGTGTGATGCGAAATGGCCATTGCTGATTATTTTGGCAGTCGTTTGTTGCTAATTGAGCAGAATGCAAATTAGCCGGAGATGTGGTGTGAAATTGGAATGACAGATGGGGTGATGGATGTGCTCTCGAAATGTCTTGATGCAGATTTTAGGAAGAGAGTACCAATTCGACCTCAGTGCCCTTGTGTTAATTACAAAAATTGAGAAATGTGCAGTGAAAAGTAGGGTTTATGTTTTAAGAAGTAGGGATCCCTTGTGGTTGTCAATTCACACTGTTTGATAGCGAACGACATTCCGTCGACAAAGCCTGCTTATATATACATAAAATCGCTGATTTTCTATCTATGGATTACGCAAAGTGGAAATGTTCTGGGTGGATGACGATTCTTCCATGACATTGTATGCAGGGCTGCTAATGAAGCAGAAGGGTTAGCAAGTGGCTCTGCAAAAGCCACCATACCAGTTCTTGGTCTTACCGAGGTGAAATGAGCACTTTTCCTCAGATGAACATTTTAGAAGCACATTTTAGCAGGACATTTTCGTTTGTACGTGTACTTATACTTGGTGAATCTCAATGTGGCAGATCATTTCTCGGCTACAGAAAGAGGCCAGTGATGCCAAATTTAAGAACTTCCGGTCTATGTACTCTAGTATTGTCGGTGCCATTACTACAGATGTGGCAGCCATGGTGATACCGCTTGATGATCACATGGTGCACAGAGGTCACTCTGTTTTTGATACAAGCATCCTTGTCAACGGGTATTCACTGCTTCTGCAGACTCGCCTTTGGTTCACGTGATAGGAGGGCGCAACGCTCAGACTGTAATCAGCTGAGCGAGGTGGAAATTCTATTATCTCATCTGTCAGGCTGGCCGTGAAATTTTTGAGTTGGGAAGATGTTTCAAAACGAAGAATTCCGATAAAAGATGATAGTTCGGCAGTCTACGAGATGTTCCAATCCAAAGATCTAAAAAATCTTTTGAAATAGGGCCGGATTACTTAGAAGTGTTGCGTTTTGTGCAGGTATCTTTACGAACTTGATGCTCATCTGGATCGCTTTCTTAGTTCAGCAACAAAAGCGAAGATTATACCGCCTTTTGGCCGAGCAACAATACGAGAGATCTTATTACAAACCGTGTCGGCAGGTAAATGTCAGCATGGGATACTCCGATTCTGGATGTCGGTCGGTCGAGGGAATTTCGAATTGTCTGCCAAGGACTGCCTGGAGTCGTCTCTCTATGCATGTCTAGTGGAGGAGAATTTCAATGATGATGAACCACTTGATGGTCTAAAGGTATGTAAAAACCTTTCAATTTTCACGATTCGTCTGGAGTTAAAATTTGTGTGCTTGGAGTTAGGACTTCAGACGAACTCCATGCATTTGGTTGTTGTTGTTTACCTGTTTCCTCTTGCGTTTGCAGGTGATCACCTCCACTGTGCCGATCAAACACAAAGATTTTGCCACCATCAAATCCACAAACTACCTTCAGAATGCATTGGTTGTGATGGAAGCGGAAGGAAAGGGTGCAAACGTCGGCATTTGGCTGGATGAGTATGGCAACATAGCTGAGGGGCAGAACATGAATGTTGGATTTCTTACAAACGAGGGCGAACTGTTACTCCCTCCTTTCGACAGGATCTTATCAGGATGCACAGCGAAACGAGTTCTGGAGCTTGTGCCGCATCTGGTAAAGGAGAATGCCATACCGGGTCTCAAGAGCGTGAAACAAACGAAGATTTCATTATCAGAAGCCAAAATGGCTGCAGAAATGATGCTCATACTTAGCGGAGAAATGATCATGCCTGTTGTTGAGTGGGACGGCAAACCTGTGGGAAATGGTAAGTTTGTGTCTGCTACTATTGTCTGGTCTTACAGATCATCTTGTCCTCAAATTTTTGAAGACCTTAAATTCGTGCTTGTTTACCCCGCTTTTCCCGAAATGTATCAGTTAAGATCGTTTGTGACTTCTACGAGACATTAGAGGCTTTTGTAGAAACGCTTTGGAAGAGATGCTTATGTGTTGTGGTTTTTACAGGAAAGCCAGGTCGTGTTTCAGTGGCTTTGCGTAAATGCATGAAGCAGGATATGTTGGTGACTCCGTCCGCTGTGCTGACACTTGTGCCATCCGTGAAGCCTGTTTGATCAACTTGACCATGGTTGTTTTGTTTCTGAGAAGTTAGTACAGCGTGTAAATATTTACAACTAGAAGGATTCCACGGCCTTCGTTTGTGTTGACCCATCAAAATAACATGGTTTGTAATATGATTTGATCTCCTTCATCTTGAATCAAAATCCTATTCGTCTGAACGGAAAGAAACTTGCAGGGACCCATTTGTAACCATTGATCCATGATGTATCACAGTGTGATGAAACATTCTTATGTTGCAAGTAGAGGCTAGTGCTTCCGATCGATGTACTCCAGCAACCGGTCCTGTTACAATACATGCTGCAGCCATTATTGCCACGGGTCTATGAGCAGAAGGTAGTAAGAGGCCACTCTGTTTCCGTGTTTGATTGCGGGGTAATTGAGAAGCAATTTGACGAACAGCAGCAACAGCTTTTCATCAACTCAACAACGTGACCAATGCTTTCTGTGTTCTTTTGACCAACCCTTGGAAGGAGATATCACGGCTCACAGCTTGCAAGACTTTTCCAAAGGGAAATTTGTACCATGTCATCAGCAGATTTCAAATCTGATTAGCTGTCAGCAAGGACACTGTTCTGATATTTTAGGCTATCATTCAGCCAAAGCAGTTGGTGCAAGTAGGTCGTACACTTGTATACGAAAGTACATGAAATCACCTCCACGATATTATGACCCTTTTCGTAGAAATCAGCACTTTCGGTTTGAGCGAAAATATGCCAGCATCAAAGTATGCACCAGCCCGCGGCACCTACACGTGCAACGCCTTCTATGTCTTTGATTCGAAAACACTAGTGAGTCTATACTCGCCCTGCCCAAGTCCCAGTGGAATATCGCGCAGGCGCTGGAAACTCTATTGGCCCACCGCACCCAAGCATGAATCTTGAGGTCTGGATTTGTTCGTCTGGCCCAGACAAGACGTCAGAGCGGGGTGTGCAGAGGACGCAGTGCTGGCTTACAGTGCATCCATCGGTGATGATGGAGCCTGGGCATGGGGTTACGGCGCCTGCCTGCCTGCCTGCCATGGACATCATGAGAGAGGATGGGCTCCCTGATGCCTCCTGCCAGTACAGGAGCTCCCACTGCCCTGTCCAGTTCCTCGCCCTGTCACGGGCATCAAATCATCCCCCTATACAGGATGTTCGAGCAAGTGCCCTCCTTGCAGTACACACACACCCCCCCCCCTCCCCCAACTCACTCTCACTCCTCACACAGCACCCCTCCGTGCCCGCCCTCCCTCCACATCCATCCATAAATACATCATCCATAAATCCATTCATCCATCCATTCAAAAACCTCTGAACATTTCCAGCTCTACCACACAAGAGACACACACACAGACATGCCCAAGGGACATTCTAATCCTGGCATTTAAGACTGGTTATCACAATGGGCAACAGATGTGAAGAAGTCTTTGTTTTTGCAGCCTAAGTTAAGTAATTGGCGACCACTTCTTTTTGGAATCTCTCTTTCATCATGCTGATTGACTTGATGGACTGCGTCCTCTTTTTTTGTCACTGTATATCTAGTTATTTGTTTATTTTTGGGGATGGGATCACAGAATGTGTATTCAAAGTTAGCATAGTTCCACCTTTGTACAATCCAGAGTGACCAAAACCTTTAGATTTCTCAAAGCATCTCCTTTGAGAAATCTATGGGTGGGTAGGGTGACCAATGAAGGACCATGACATTGTTTGGTCATAAGCCTTCACCCATCCATGGTGGGAAGGGACACTTGGGATGTGATTGATGGCATAGTGGGTGGTGAAGGAGGAGTTGCTACACAATTTCCTTCCTCCTCCTCTCACAGTAATGGCTGTAAAAGGGGAGCTGGGGTCAGCCACTACTCAACTGTCTCTTGGTCTGTCCATCTGCAATTCCCTTGGTTGGTTGGTTGGTTCATTCGTCTGTCCTTCCATGCCATGTCTGCATGCCTGACACCAGCAAACAGTCTCTGACACTCCAAGCATCAGCATTGAGCACATCACCATGTAGGTCTCTTAACACATTAAGGCGGCCTTTACACCTTGTCTTGTACAACACTGAACAATGCCACCCCAATCATATTCACAGAATATGATTGGTGGGAACTGGAAAAACTGGTGCTGTGGGGGTTCTCATTATGGTTGGAGAGCCACAACACCAGGACATTGGAAGGATGGATGACAATACAACAGCAGAGCTGCTTGCATAACAACATTATACTTTGTACAATGATTGTTCTTGCTCCATTCACCAGTTTGAACAATCAAAATCCATTGCTCACAGGGCACATCTTCTTTGGTCAAATCACATATCTATTTTAATTTAATCTTGATTTCTTCTAAAGTCCTTTGCCAGAACTACTTCTGTTGCAGGTTGATCATACTTACCTTGCTTGTCCAGGACAAAATAGGAATCACTTTGAACAACACTGATACTTGATTTTTTAACAGTTCATTATTTACTACAGTAGTCATAACAGTTAGAATTTAAGAGTGAGGTTATACCATGATGTATAGGATGTGTAACAAACCTAAATCGCTGATTCAAAACAACTCTACAGTCAATACACATGTCAACAAAAACATTGATCATTTTTTGATATTTTTAGAAAGTAAACATATTTAATATTCACTAGCTTATAAATGACTTTTACTGAAGTTTAAAACCACTTTATGGTTATGTCAATACACCACAAGACATGTAAATATCTTTTATATATCAAGCAAATGTACTTTAACATGTTACAAATAAATAAATATATACATATATATTGAAAAAAATATTTAGTTTTATCCTACATCTGTGTTTGGAATCCTTTACCTTTTGAGCACTGTAATCTTTTAATCCAACTTAGGCCATTTAGCATCCTCAAAGCTTATGTTTGGAATATAAACCTTCAAGTGTTTATATACCAAGATTTTTTAAATTTTCATTTAACTAAGAATCAAATTATTTAATATTTTGATTTTGATTTTTTGAAACTTTGAACCTTTTCAGTTATTAAATCCTGTTGCTATATTTTCAACAAATGAATCACAAAAAAAATAATTCTTACTTGTATGTAGTTTAAAGTATCTTGCATAAATCAAACTTGTTACTTATACAAGCAATTAGTGTATTTTTTATGTATGTTATTCTTTATGTATGCCAATCTTGATGGGAAGATTTTTATGATATTTTTATTTTTAAAACACTTGTTTGATTTGAATAAATTAAGAGGTTGAATTCAAAACTTATGCCAAATTTAGCTATATTTTTTGATAATACTTATCAAACATCATTTATTTATTTATTTATTTTTCTTTTCTCCCAAATAGATTTTAAAAAATGAATTTTCTAGGAAATAAAGTCTTTATTTCCTAATAAATCGATTTTAAGATAAGATTAAAAACAAAGGAGTAAAATTTACATATAAATATTAAATAGAAACATATTAAATTTGTCAAAAAAACAAGAAAAAGTGTAATATATATATATATATATATATATATATTCTTAAATTTAATATTTTTTTAACTATCTACTTTATATAAAAAGATTGGTGTCTATTTGTCCTTGAAATTTGCTAGTTGTCTGAATTTTTCTGTTTGTCCTACAAACTTACCTATGAAATTCTCTAAAGGAAATTTATTTGGAAATGCAAATTTCAGAATTTATTTCTTAATTCTTATTTACCGGTAATTGTAAACCAAAATTCCTTATTAATGAAAATTCAACAAAATTGATTATTTTGCAATTTTTTTTGACGTATATCAAAAATTAATTGTATTGAAATTATATCATTCTAATATAAAAATTTCAATATTGAAGAAAAAATAATCATATTACAATTGTCCATTTAAAATATCAAATTTTTTTCAACAATATAATATCAATTAATCAAAGTTTAATAATTTTAAATAGACTAATAAAGTTCTTTTAGGGCTCAACAATCATTTAGCTTGCTAAATGGTTTCCTTTGTAATACATATTTATATATATATATATATAACATTGATTTCATCAACATTTATAATTCATTTATAATGGCTCTCATGATTACCACAAAATGATTTCAAGTCTTATTTTCATCTTCTATTTATCATTTGTTTTTAAAAATATTTATCAAGAATTTTTATTAATTTATGATGAAAAGTTTACAATATTTAGTATAATCTGAATTTAATAAACAAGATATTACTTATTAAATTTTTTATTTTTATAGTAGTCTAGAAAATGATATTTTATTTAAAAAATAAAAAATAAATCATAATGCGTGTATTCAAATTGTTAATGTAAGGTATTTAAAATTCTTTTTTTGAGGTATGTGTGTTTGAAAAAACATAAAATGAGCAGAAACATGAATAGAATCGTTAATTTATTTTAAGATAATACAACTTCAATATAAATTATTCAAAAATCTGACTTGTATACACCAAAAGTGAAAAATAATGTAACACAAAGAATAAAAAAGGTCTAAAATAATTAATGAAGTTTTATTTTTAAAAAATCACACTTGTATTTAAATTAACAATTACATATTTTAAAAAATTGCATTTCACATACAGTTTTATTCTGTATTATTTTATTTATTTTAAGTGGTTAGCTGTTTTGTGTTGAAATTGATTGCTATTTTTTATCATAAGAATATACATACATGTATGGCAATATATTTCTTCTACTAAGGTTGATGTTATTGTTATTATTCAATTCGCTAGAAATATGTTACAGGCATATGTGTGTGTATGTATGTGTATATATATATATATATATATATATATATAATTATTTTAAAATGAAATGATAATATTATGTTAATTCTTAAAATATGATGATCATACTAGAAATTAAGAACATTACCAAGATGTCTTTTGGAGTATCAAAATTGGAAGATAGTCATGATATTGATTAAGAGGAGTACATGTTCTAATTTGGAACCATGGCATTGTGCAACCATACAGCATGTGTTGAATACTCAAAATGCATGTGCATTGATAGGATGGACTATGGATAAGGAAGCACAGGTTACATGAATGGGAAACTATGGAATGTAAGGTGACTAAGCAACTACTTCAAAATCTACACTAGAAGGAAAGCAAAGCAAAGCATGGAGGGGGACAGGTGGGTGGGAGAGAGAGAGGTTAGGCAGGCAGGAAGGAAGGAAGGAAGGGAAGGAAGACAGGAGGGGAAGGACTGTTTTAGGTGGTAAGCAAGAGTGGAGTGGAGTGGAGGGTAGAAATGGTGAGTCTTCTTAGAGAGAGATCATATGGATGATGAGACAAAAGGAGGAGAAGGGGATGAAGGAGGCTTAGCTTAGCTTTGGGGGCAGGGAGTAGCAAGCTTAGCAAATGTCTGACTGGACAGGACACGACAACTGGTGGAGGCACACACCCTAGCACACATTCAGAGAAGAGAGACGAGAGAGAGAGAGAGAGAGAGAGAGCGCTGTGTGGGGTCATCGTGGCTGAGAAGCGGAGGAATTGAGCCAACTGAAGCAATCAGGGGTGGTGTTGGTGGTGGGAGCAACACTTAAACCATCAAGCAAGCAAGCACAAGGAGAGAGGGAGGGAGGGGACAGACCGAGGCAGCGAGAGAGAGAGCAAGCAAGCAACGAGGGAGGGAGGAGGGAGGTGAGTCAGCCATGCGGGACTCACTGGCTGACTAATTGATTGATTGATTGAGTGAGGAAGAGAGTGTGTGAGTGAGTGAAGGGGCCGGGGACGGGAGCGGAGGGCAGAGGCGACAACGAGGATTCGGTACATTCCTAGCAGCTGCGGAGCAGGCGGAGGAGGAGACCCTCAGTCCCCCCTCTTCCTCCCCCAGGGACGCACATGCTGCTGCTGCTGTTTCTGCTGGAACATAGGCGAGGGCCGAGTCGCATCCTTCGTCCGGGATCCCGTTCAGCCATCAGCACTGTCCGTGATCGTCGCGCTCCTTTTCTAGCCCCCCTCCCCTCCTGCGCCATCGCTTTCCTTGGATATCTGTTTAGTCATGCCCCGGTCGTCTTTCAACGACCCACCTTGCTAGAGCCCGCTTTCGCACGGGCCACCTTTCAACGACCTTTGTGCTGTTTGCTCTCCCCTCCCTCCTTTTCTCTTCTGGTTCCGTCACCGTCGTCGTCCACGACCGGCCTTGTTCTGCGTGCCTCTCATCCATCCCTTCCGTGCAGTTCCTCTTAGTCCTAAAAATACAATCCCATTGCCCGCTGTCTAGGAAGCGTCGGAGCTCAATAGTGCGCTTGTTCATGGGATCGCTTCTACAGAACCAGCTGTTTCTTCTTCTTGGTGGCGATTTTCTCGAGGTTCGCGTTCATCGAAGGTGCGACCCTAGAGTGCTTTTGGAGTTTAACGTATGTGATGTGCCGGGCGAGTCTGGGTTTGGTTGCTGTTGGTTTGTGGTCTTCGCGGTCGAAGAGGATTGTTTGCGTGATCAAGAAGGTGTTTGATTTCTGGTCATAGCTAGACTTGCATGTTTATCTCGCTGTATGAAGATTCATGGCAGGTGCAATTCTTGATGAGGAGAATCGAGGATGGCGCTTTTGTATCTAATCAAGATTACCGTTGAACTGTTGTGTGATCATGTATTTCTGTTGTGTAAGGCTTTGTAAATCGCTAGACCAGCTCATCTTTGAGACTTCCTCATTTTTTTGCTTTTCCTTTTTCTTCTTTTCATTTTGGCAATCTTTTTTCAAGAGATATTTCCTAAGTAGTGAAGAGAGAATTAATCGTTGTACGTTTTCAGGTGGGCAGGGTAGGAGCGTTGAAGGAACAGCTTCTGTAATCAACGACGGATTGCTGCATGTCATTTCATCGTGCGGATTGAAGGGGCAGGTGCGCAAAGGATAGGCAGTGCTTATTTTGTGGGTCCAGCCGCGCACTTGGCTATCTGGTGGTTTCCCGGAGTAAATCGAAGTCGTAGTAGAAGGTAGGTAGGTTTTCCTTCCGAATGGAACACTGGTGTTCCATGCAAGGGCATGAGTGAGCAGATATGGCTTACTTTGGTTATGTAATCTTGAAGCAAGAACAACCACTTTGTAGCGTCTGGGAGACTGGAAGAGCGAAAGAGGCGAAGACGCAGAGAAGGAAGTGCAGAACAGGGTTTTCGAATAAGTAGGGCTCTACAAATACAATGAAGATGAAAGCTTCAAAGCCGAATTTGGTGGGGGTACTGGTTGGTTTGTTTGTTTTTGGGGCTTCAGTGTCTGGTCGTGTATTACAAGAGGCGAGGATGAATGCTAATCTTCGCCGGTTGGGCGTTGATGTCGGGCCTCACATTACAAGGAACCTTCTGGAAGAAAGAGCTCCTGTTCCCTCCTCGCCAACAGATTCTGGTAAACTGAGCAAGAGCTTGGTGTACCTTTTAGGCTTTGGCTCTGCTCTTGTCATAGTGATCGTGATTTCGATTTCAGCAATTGCCTATTTCCGTCACAAGAGACGGTCCACGGCTGTGCGTCCTTGGAAGCAAGGGATGAGTGGGCAGCTGCAGCGCGTGTTCGGCACTGGGGCACCTCTCCTTAGAAGGGAGGAAGTCGAGGTGGCTTGTGAGGACTTCAGTAACATCATAGGATCTTCTTCGGATAATATTGTGTACAAAGGAACTCTTTCAAATGGGACAGAGATCGCTGCCACCAGTATGCGTGTTTCTATAGAGAACTGGAGCACACAGAAAGAATTATCCTTCCGCCGGAAAGTCGAGGCTCTTGCAAGGATGAGACATCCCCACTTAGTGAACCTTGTTGGATATACTTCTGAAGAGGAGCCTTTCACTCGTATTCTCGTCTTTGAATATGCCAGCAATGGAACTTTGTATGACCATCTTCACAACAAGGAGAGCGAGCATTTGGACTGGGCTACCCGAATGCGCATCATCATGGGGACGGCTTATGGGCTGTCGTACATGCATCATGAGCTTGTCCCGCCTGCGAGCCACCTCAATTTGGACTCGAATTCCATCTTTTTGACTGATGACTACGCTGCAAAGGTTGCAAATTTCGGAGTATCAAAGATGTCCTTAACAAGATCTGAACGTCAAAAGAACAGTTGGTTGGCGCCTCGGGTAATTGGTTACGATGATTCTGAGGGCTCGGATCGCCACAGTCCAGACTTCGAGAGTAACATGTACGACTTTGGTTTGCTATTACTAGAGATTATTAGCGGACGCGTCCAACACAGTGAACTGACAGGAAATCTTGTGGACTGGGCAAACGAATATCTGAGCGATTCAAAGATGGTGTGGTACATGGTTGATCCATCTCTTAAATCGTATAATCACGATGACTTGGTTGGGCTCTGCAAGATTATCCAGCTTTGCCTCTTATCTAGGAATCGAAGGCCATCCATGCGGAAGATTACAAACATGTTGGCAGAGATCCTCAAGATGTCTCCACAAACAGTTGGTCCAAAGTCGACTGCCTTATTATGGGCAACACTTGAGCTTCAAGACGATAATTCCGAGACACATTGAATCGAGAACTTCCTTCGAACAGGATATCTGTATGTTATTTAATCGTTTTTGGGATTTCATATGTACAGTAGTATTCGTAATGCCTTCTCCTGGGTCCGACGTTTCTGACCAGGTAGTATTCCACCTATGCGCTTTGTAGGAATTCAAATAGGGACGGGGAAGGAAGATCGGTTACACATTAGGTTCGCTATGCACTGGAGAGAATCCACTGCTAAACTTCCCTGTCGACAAAGTTGTACATTATTAAGTTCACACAGATCCGTCAATTTTCTGTTGATTTTCTGTGAGGAGGAACATAGACTTTTGTTTGATTATGATCCCTTAGCTTGTGCACAAACCTTATTGATGTGCCTGGGGGAAAAACATGCATACATTTATTTCCAACGTTTGAAGTGCACTCAATGAGCGCTAGCTTCATGAGGTTGGTGTCACGTCTACTGTTATGTGCTGAAAATATTCATGTTGATTTTACGGATGATCCCGTGTTGCACCTCCTTGCTTTAATGCGCAGTTGTATTTTCTGCACTTCCTTGCGAGCCACCGGAATACTAGTTAAGCTTGTAAGGTTTGTCGAGTTTGCAGCATATGTTATTCGGTAGGCCCATGTGGTGCGTCTCATGGCATGTGCCGGTTTGGATTGAATCTACGGTTTCCAAACGGCCCCTTCTAAGCTGAAGAGTGTGGGACAAGTCCTAAGTGTACAATTCAGAGTGATTGCAGAGACGCAGAGCATTTTCTTGCGGAGATGTTTCCGTCTTCTATTATTTTATTTTTTTACATTACAAGCTTTGCCTTATGACAGTGACGTTCACTTCCAACACGGAATGCACTATTTGTGCTCCATTTATGCACTCACCCGTCCACCAGTGTTACGTACTGAAACATAGGAGGGAGCGTTGTGTGAACCTTGACCTGTGAGTAGTGAATCACAAATCTCATGTACCTTTGCACCGTGCAGTAATTACTTCGTATATGTATAGTATTGTTTTTTCATCATCAAATTGAAATCTCCCCAATGTACTGTACTTGGAAATACTAGTTGGTAATGCTATTGAAAGTTACGCTGCATTTTTTATTTCTTTTTCACACACCAAATGCCCGGTCGGATAATTCATATGAAATTATTGAGTCTGTTAGGAAAGACACCTAAGAGTGACAGTATCCTATTCGATATTGTGTCTATTGAAAGTAGAATAATCCACTCGGACAAAACGACGAACTCGTGCGGGAGGACTTAGTCCGGTGGCATCTGAGAGGGATCCTATTCTGAAGGAGGCAGACGACTGGAGGTTTGGAGGCTCTGTGGTAATCGCCTTCCTCTCCTGACATTTAGCAACAGGAATCATTCGTGAGTGAGGCCGAGACTGCACAACAATGAATACCTCGTGGACTGCAGACTTTTATACAGCAATGGCATCGATCGGAGTGATGCGGTGATTTGCGACACTGTTGCTTTGTTGCAGTTATTTTTTACTGTAATTGATATGTTTTTTAAGGCATTGCGATCAATACCATTTAATGTTGCATAGACGCTGCTGCTTACTATGAGTCTCAATTCTCGATTAAGGTAATTGAATATTCATGGTGAAGCGCAGTAGGAAATGGAATGTTGTGATGGTCGTTTCAGGTCCGTATAATTAGCTCAAGAAGAAGAACGATGGTCCCGAAAGGTCAACACATGAGTCTATGACCAAAAGCCATGGATAATTCTCTCTTTTCACAGGAGGCCATTTAATACTAGGGAGGAGAAGAAGAGAGAAGAAAGAAATACAGGAAACTATATGCAAATCTATGGATTGCCAAAGATTGATATAGGTTGATTATTTTTTATTCTCCTTTTATGAAGAATAATGTAGATGAGGTACTTAATTGTGATGGTATTAATGTTAATTAGTGTTGTTTTAATGGTTGATTTTTTGATATTAAACTTTTCTTTCATAATTTTAATAGATAGAATCTGTGTGGTACCTGTAATAATTACCATGATTAGAGCTTCTACCTAGCCTCTGCTTTTAATGTCATCAATTAAAGGTTAATATTTATCAATTTTTTTTTGAATTGATTTGGCTAGAAATCAATCATTGGTGTAGATGAATTCAATGAATTGTACTATGGTGTTTAGAAGTACTAAGGTGTACCTCAGTCTTGCCTCTTATTAATATTGAAAGGTCTATGTCCTATTGAACCTTCTATAGAAGCTTCTTTAGCTTGAAGAAAATACCTATAGAAGATTTTGACTACAAAAAAAATTAGGAAGTTTCTAAAAGTCTATGGAGCATCTATGAAAGCTTTTAAGAATATCTTAGAAGATTTTGGAAGATTCTAGAAGATTAAAAAATCTTTTAAAAGACTAAAGAAGGTTCTAAAAGATTCTAAAAGATTCTAGAAGATTGAAGAAGATTTTAGAAGACTGTTACAAATAAAAGATTTATTCTAATAATTATCTATTTAATATGGATAGATAGAAGCAGATAAAAATATGTTAATTTGATAATATCTTATAGAATAGCTTTTTAGAAGCTTTATAGATATAGTTTCATTTTTATACATGTCTATAGATAATTGATAGATTAGAAAGTTGGCCAATAAGTTAGCCACATGTTGTACATGTTGGTAGCTTATTAAATAAGCTAAGTATATGGCACATATATAAAAAAGTTATCTTGCAAGTTTGATACATGTCTTCTAAATTGGACACATGTTGGAGGTCCTATAGAACACTGCCATGTAACTCTTAAATAAATAGTATATATAGAGACAAGAGTGAAATGTTCTTTGCTCTTGTCAATATATATATTTTTTTTAATCTAGTTCAAGAGTCTTTGTATTTTTTAATCTTTGATAATAGCCATTTCAGTTTGTTTTTGAATATATATACTTTCTTATTTTTATTTTTTCATTTTTCTTTGACATAGATTTTATTGATTTTATGCATCTTTTTCTAGTTTGTATCTTTGATAGATTGATAAGAATACACATACAATATTAGAACTTTGTCTTTTTTTGATTAAGAGTGGATTATTCTTTTTTTTTAATAAAACATAAGCATATTAGAAGTTGTAGATTATCTACTTCTAAACTAATATTCTTTCTAGAATTTTTTTCTTTGTTCTTGAATATTTTATTTTATAGTGAAAATAAACACCTTTTTTTTTTGTTGTATTATTACGGCAGAGCTTGCTAAAATAAAGAGTACAATGGCACAAATGCAAGAGCAAATGAATGAATTAATGCTTATAATGTATCAACTCAATGTACTACCACAAAGAGCAATAAGATTAGTATGAAGTGAAGATATAGAAATGATTGGAGCTACTTCAATATTTATACCAAGCCATATTATTGTACCTATGATAGATGTATATTTCAGACCTATAATAGATGTATATTTGAGACCTAAAAATTACAAAGCCTCTGTTTTACATATTTTTTAGATGAAAAAGTTATTAAAAATCATAGAATACCTTGAGTATAGAAAATTAAATATATACATATAGAAGTCATAGATAGTCATCCGTTGTCTTTTAGAAATATTATTTATAAAATCTTTCCTATAAATATAATAATAAATGGTCATAATAGTTATATAATCTTTAATATAATTAAATCTACTTCTAATTCAATTATTTTAGATTTATCATAGTTAAAAAAATATAATCTTCAAATAGATTAGATTTCTTATAGACTTGAATTTTTTTAGAATATTATTAAGAGTCTTGCTAATTCAAAAAAAAGTAATAAATTTAGTATAGTAAAACTTGTATTTATTCGTACAAATGCTTATATACATGCAGCAAAAGAAGGATCACCTTTTGCTATTTATGCTACATCCATCTTTGATGGTGGAAAAACTTTAAGTAGTATTTTAAGCTAATACCAAGATTATCAAGATATTTTTGAGAAGAAGAATGTAGATATTCTTTTGAAGCATTGTCCATATGATTGCTCAATTAATCTCAAAGATGAAACTTAGCCTCTATTTGGATCAATGTATAATTTATTACAAAATGAATTGGCTGAATTCAAGGAATACATTGATAAGAACTTGGCTAAGAATTTCAAATATCATTCAAAATTTACAACAAGAGCTCTTATCTTGATTGTAAAGAAAAAAAATGGATTACTATAGATGTGTGTAGATTATTGAGGGTTCAATAAGATTACCATCAAGAATAGATATCCTCTACTTTTGATATCTAGACTTCTTGATCAATTAAATCAAGCTAATATTTGTGCAAAAATAGATCTATAAGGAGCACACAATCTGGTCTATATCAAAGAAGGAGATGAATAAAAGATTGCATTTTGAATAAGATATAGATACTTTGAATATAATGCTATGCCTTTTAGACTCACAAATGTACTAGCTATTTTTCAACATCTCATGAATGATAGTTTTTGTGAGTTTTTAGATAATTTTATCGTCTTTTATATAAATAATATTTTAATCTAATTTTAAAATAGATAGGAATTTTAGGATTTATAATATATAGTTTGTAGAATTAAGAATAGATAGGAAGCTGATGAATGGCTAGTTTAGAAAGCAAAATCGATGAGGAAGTTAGAAAACGTAGTTATCATTGGTTGTGTAGCAATTAACACAAATTGGGGTAAGTATAAATTAATTCGGTATGGAGGAATCGGGGCGAGACTGCGATAGTCCTGAGTCGAGATAAGCTTGATGCTACCTCTCTCTTTTCTTTTGTTAGGTTGTAGTGGAGGATCCGGATTCTATTCCGAAGGATTATACCATGTCAATGATGAAGTATAGTAATAAAATAAATTTTTTTATATATGTGGATGAGTAAGAAATTATAATTGTTTGATGCGTGAGTTCTTTGTGGAGAATTGGAGGTTGAAGACCGGATATGTCGATGAAGTTTGATTGTGGATGAAAGTGTCATGCCGTATTAACTGTGAGAGTTGAGCGGTGAAGGAGAATATTGAAGAAATGATTTGTTTTGATAGACGTTCTGGGTGAGGAATTATTTCCAATGAGTGGAGAGAGAAGCGGGTGTATGCAGTCTATAGAAATGGTGCAACATTACCGATTGTTGTTATGAGCTCAAAAGAAGACAGAAGATTACAGTAGGAGAATGGGTGGAGGATTGTGTCACAAAGTTTATCTTTAGTTGTAAAATAGCAGAACCAATAGAGTGGACGGCATTATTTTAAAAAAAGCGTGTACGTGTGCATTGGACTCTAATGTTCAGAAGGTGGTTAGTTGTGTAATCCTAATAGTTTAACTCAATGCGGATAGTCTCTCCCTGTGTTTGAATCTCCTTTTATAGATTTATTTGGGCAGTATTGATAGAGTAAGTGAAGCAAAGGAGAACGGCATTTTGGCGCCGCTACCAGGAATTGACAATAGTATTCAGTATTAGGAATTAACTGCCAAATGAGTAGTTAAATTAGTGATGGAAAGCAATGTCAATAATAGATGATGAAAGATTATGGTTAATAAGAATGAGAACATTGCTCTGAGTAAAATATGTTAGTCGAAAGAAAGACAAGAAAGAGCACAAGTAAGAAATTTGTTGTAGGACAAGGAAGAACGAAAGCTAAAAAAGAAGCATCGACAGAGTTGGATTAAACCATGGTTGCATGCCTATCGGCACATCCAAGCATATCAAGAACATGAAAGATCTTTAATATTTCAGATATATATATCGTCAAAGAAATTGCCAAAAATACTCGCAAATAACTTTGCGAGTTGTCCAATGTATCTCTTGAGCCCATTAACGGAAAGAGAACAAAGCATAGAAGAATTGGATATTCTATTGGATATTTTTCCAATAGTGGATATAGCCAATTCTAGCAAGGCTAGTTCTTTAGTAGGGAATGTATTGCTTGCTAATAAGGGCCAATTCAATATATTCTAAAATCCATCATTTTTACCTCAACTTCAACCGATAAAATTATTTACAAATAATAATACCAAATTGCGGAGGCCTAGAAGTCCGAAAAAGACAATTGAGGGAGGTAGCATTTATTTTAACAAGAAAGTAAGTAGAACATTGTCACCTTCAATGGCGGCGGGAGGTCCAGCAGTACCAATTCCGATACAAATGGGTGTGGTGGGTGATTGCACAACTAGCGTAGCCTCATTACCTACCTTTAGGGATTTGCCAGGAGCCGACCCAGATCAACACTTATCTCAATTCCTGACCGCATGTGTAGCCAATAATGATAGAACTAAAGATATTTAGTTAAGATGGCTGTCAACGACCTTGAAAAATACGGCATTTGAATGGTATAATCACCAACCTGTGGGACAATTTTTTAATTGGGAAGCATTGAAAAATATATTTTTGACTCATTTTCGACCAATAGGATTTAAAGAACGTCTTAGAGAAAGATTAATGAATAGCAAAATGGTACTGGGAGAAGTGATGCAGTCATATTATGGCCGAGTAGCAGATATCCTTCGTAAATGGCCAAATAATCAAATGTCAGACTTGTTTGTTATGTCTATATTGATTAATGGACTATATCTACTAGAATTGAAGATGTTTGTAAAAGAGGTCCAATCTGCGACTATGGCTGCCTCACTTAACCAAGCTAAGGTATAGAAAAAATATCATTATGACCAATTCTTAACCACAGGAGCCACTTGGAATGAAACAGTAGACAATTACCTAAGAACAATTGATTACTGCGCAAATCTTAGTGTCAATCTGCAAGAGATAGTTAATGTTGTTCCATTGCAGGCTGTATCACCAACAACTGCAGTTCCGTATTCCCCATACTTCTCATATCAAAAACTAATATTTATAAAAGAATTATCTAATGAACTAGTATCAAAGGATCCAAATGAGACTTTGTTGTTAACTTTGATAAAAAAGATGGACGAATTGGTTGTTAATCTGGCAAAGGATAAAGAAAAGAGGTATAAACCGACTAATATGCGCCCCAATATTTGGTGTAGTAATTGTAAGGGACAAGGCCATTTAATAACGGAGTGCCCTTCACCCCCCCAAATGACTGTGCAATGTACATTTTGTGGAGGTAAGCATATAACCACCAATTATTGAAATTTAAGAAGACAGCAATAATTAGGAAATCAGACCATGATTCAACCAACTTTGTGGGATGTTAATCAAGTTCAGATAGGAAATAGGTTTGGTTGGAACGAGAATCGTCATATTAAGTAAAATAAAAATTTCTATAATTTTCAAAATTCTGAGTATAACCAACAAGGTGATTCCAATTCTCAAGGCTTTGTGCAAAATCAACAAAGACAATCCTAATATCTACCTATACAAAATCTAATTTCAGATCCTATAATACCAATTGGTCAGCCGGGATCCTTTACCCATCAAACCTGAAATAAGCCTAGCCGGTATATACTAATCGAGACGCCCCATATTCCAGATGGAAGAGGAAGAAGACCACTTTGATGCTATTGATGCAGGTAGCTAGGACATTATGCTAGTGAATGTCCCAATCCTAGAGCCAGTGATGATTATGCTCTATTATGTGGAAATTGTAAGCAATCTGGACATACTTACCAGCAGTGCAATGCTCCGTTTAATGTTAATAATTGAGATCAACGTATCCAGTTGTAAAATAAGATGGAGGACAATAATCGAGTTCCACAAAATTCTCCGATAAATCGGGTGGAATGCGTCCATGCAGTATTTACTCGGATCCAGCAAAAAAAGAAAGATCCAATTCAAAAATTGGAAGTACCAGTTGCAGCGGACGAATGTAATTTATTGAATGGTACTTGAAATCTAACACCAGAATCAAAATTATTACCAACGATGGGATCCAATTTGTCTATGCAACTTGAGGATGTCCTTAGCCCCAAGATATTAGTTCAATAAAAACCAGTACTAATATCTGCGAAGATTTGGGAGCCACCTTATTTATTAAAAGATCCTCTCATAGACAAGAATTACAACAAAGTCCATTCAGCAGTTCTAATTCTGAACTCCATAAGAAAATTATCTCAAGGACTGAAATTAAAACCCATGAAAAAGAAGAAGGCCTTGAAAATCATTGCCAATATGAAATCATATGATATTATGAAAGATTTGGATGAAATTAAACCTTCTATTATAATGAAGCAATTATTAGCAATTACGCCAGAATGTTGTTCTACATTGAATTCCTTGTTAATATGACATAGAGTTTGTAATAAAAAAATTCACGAGGTTACTTTGAATCTCGATTTGGGAGCACCAACTATCGTTGTATCAATTGATGGTGTTCTCATTCTTGGAGTTCAAGTGGATGGTGGCTCTAGTGTGAAGTTAATGAACGCAAATATAATGGAGGAGTTGGATTGAAAACAATTATTATCTACAACATTGGTATTGAGAATGATAGATCATAGTAGGATAAAATCAATGGATATCTTACGCAATATTAATACTGTAATTGCGGAAATTACATATGAAATTGATTATATCATTTTTTGATTACAAAGTTTTACTTTATCATATCCAATATTATTGGGTCGGCCGTGGCTGTATCAAGCTAAAGCTAGAAATGATTGGGGCTGTGGAACGTTAGCTATTGGAGAGGATAGTAACAAGATTGTTTTACAAATGTACCCAGTTCAATATCATGGGGAGTCTCAAATTATGGGCACAGAAGCAACATCTGATGATGAGGGCCAATTTTAGGCAGAGTACGACGAAGTTAATAATGCAATGCAAATTAATAAGGATCCAATTCACATGCGGAAGCAAGGCGTGTTATACTAGTATGGAGGACTAAGGGAATATTTTTTGTATCAGGAGGATGCATCGAATTGTGACAATGTCATTACGGACTAGATGAATAATCGCGCGATAAATGAAGTCGGTACATTGGAACTAGAATTGAGTAAGTCCGATTTGTCGGACCATATGAAGGATTCAAAACAGGAGAGGCAAATCAAATCAGGGATTAATGAGGAACCTGTGTGCCAATCCATTAACTTGGGCTCCAATGAAACATCCCAGATTATCAAAGTATACACAGGTATTACGGGTACAGAACTGAGAAATTGGAAAGAATTCTTTCTAAATCATAAATCTGCTTTTGCTTGGTCGTATATGGATTTAAAAGGTATTCCTATTGAAGTTTGTGAGCATCGAATTACCTTAGAGGAAGATGTTATCCCAATTCGTCAAAGACAACATTGTCTTAATCCAAAATATTTTCTTATAGTCAAGGAGGAAGTAGATAAATTTTTAGACGTGGGCTTCATATATCTAGTCCCATATAATGAATGGATTTCACCAATTGTAATAGTATCGAAGAAAAATGGAAAAATCCATATTTGTCAAGACTTCCATAAATTAAACGCGGCTACCAAGAAGGTTTATTTTCCTTAACCTTTTACGGATAGTATGCTAGACGCAATAGCTGGGCATGAATGTTATTCCTCTTTGGACGGATTTTTGGATTATAATTAAATAAAAATTACAGAAGAGGACCAGTTGAAGACTACTTTTACTATAGATTGGAGCACATTTGCTTATAAAGTGATGCCATTTGGATTATGTAATGCCTTGGTCACATTTCAAAGGATCATGATGCAAGCGTTTCATGACTATTTACAATTATTGATGGAGATATTTTTAGATGATTTTTGCACATTCAGTACGAAAACAAATCATTTGAAACATCTTAGTAACTATTTGGACCAATGTGATAAATATGGGATATCTTTGAATTTTGAGAAGTGTCAATTTGGCATACCATCCGGAAAGCTTTTGAAACACATCATTTTTGTGGCTGGTATCGCTACTGATCCAGATAAAATTACTCATATATTGGCTTTACCAAAGCGAAAAATAGTGTTTGGTGTTCATGGTTTTGTAGGCCATGTCAACTATTATAGGTGATTCATTCATTTATTTATAGAAATATATCAACTATTAACAAATCTCTCAAAGAAATCGCTATACGGATATCCTTAACCTTTTACGGATAGATCTAGTCTAATTTGGAGTGAGGAATGTACAGTTCCATTCGAGGAGTTAAAACAAAAATTGGTGTCAACACTAGTACTTGTTGTACCTTATTGGACAAAATCCTATCATGTTTATGTTGATGCCTTGAATGTTGCCATTGGATCCGTGTTAAGCCAAAAAGATGAAAAAGGTTTGGATCATCCCATCTATTATGCTAGTCAATAATTTGTTGCTGCAGAACAAAATTACACTACGACTGAACGGGAAGCCTTGGGCATGATCTATTCTGTCCAAAAATTTTGGCATTATTTGCTTGGTTACCCATTTGTGTTTCATGTTGATCATGATGTTCTTAAGTATATGATTAATAAACCTCAATTGAGTGGACACATTGCTCGATAGGTGTTATTCCTTTAAAAATTTAATTTTACTATTAATATTCGACTAAGAAAGAAACATGCCAATGCAGATCATTTATCTCGATTGTCTAATTTATTCAGTAACAAATCTATCAATGATGCACTTTTTGATGCAGAATTATTTGCCATGGACGTGATCATCCCAGAATATAGTGAATTGATCCACTATCTAGCATTTCAGACATTTCTATCTATATATAGTGAGAAACTTAAGAAATGCTTGATTTTGAAAAGTGCGCCATATACGATGATTAGAGACGCCTTGTATAGCAAGGGAGAGATGGAATTCTACGTCGCTATATTTTTCAAAGTGAAGTACGTACCATATTGGAAGGATGTCATTTGAATAGTTGTAGAGGACATTTTGCCGGTGACAACACTCCCCGTAAAGCTTTAATGGGTGGATATTGGTGGCCAATAATATTCTCAGATGCACACCAATACGTCCGACATTGTGATCTTTGTCAACGTATTGGTAGATCTATTGGAACTTCTGCCATGCCGTTGGTACCAATTTTAGTACAAGCACCATTTGAGAAATGGGATATTGATTTTGTAGGACCAATTGCACCAGCCTTGCGTAATGGACAGAAAAGATATATTTTGGTAGCGACTAATTATGTGACAAAATGGACAGAGGCAATAGCAACAAAAACTGATAATGCCAATATCGTAGCTACATTTTTATATGAGAACATTATCACTCGATTTGTGTGTCCCAAAGAATTGGTTAGTGATTGTGAAATCTATTTTATTAATTCTACAATTGCGGCTTTGACAGATAAATACGAGATCAAGCATCGGAAGACAATCCTATATCACCCTCGGGCCAATGGACAGATTGAAAGGACCAACGATATTTTGTACAAAATTTTAATTAAAACAGTGTCTGATGTAGAAACGGACTGGGATACAAAATTTTTTGTAGCCTTGTGGATGTATCGTACTGCATATAAAGTAACTACCAGTTCTATCCTATTTTAATTGGTGTACGGGCAAGAGACAATATTACCAATTGAATTGGAAGTTCCGAGTTTACAAATTGCATTGGATGAATGTCTTGGTAAGGAATTCCTCCAACATCGGTTAGCACAATTAAAAAAATTGGATGAAATTAGGGCTACGGCTCTTTTAACTATGGAAGCTACACAGCTCTGCTGTAAGGATTATTATGATAGTAAATTACATTGTAAATCTTTTATGTCCAATGATCTAGTGTTTCTTTATAATAGTCACTTTCACAATTTTCCGGGGAAATTCCAAGTCCGTTGGCATGGACTTTATTGAATAATTGAAGCCTTTCTTAATGGTTCAGTTCAATTGGAAGATTTTATGGGTACTCAATTTATCATCCGAGTTAACGGCAATCGTTTATGTCTTTATTTTACGTAAACTCAAGACGGATTTTTAAAATTGGAGGGAAGAGGGTGTACCTATTTATGATAGCTTACCTTTATTAAATGTGCATGATGGTTAGAAAAGATGGCTGATAATCAGTTCTGGATCTTAATACGGAGTAGTCAGGCAAATTGGAAGTGATGATCTGGTACACTGGATTAAGAATTGTTGCTTTAGACCTCGAGTAAAAGGTTAGGAGCAGGGCACTTAGTGAGAATTTTTGTTAGCATTCTATTTTGAACTTGGTTGTCTGAGTATATGCTTATTGGAATGTAGAGTTTTTTGGAGTTAGAGAGTAACAATTAGTACGAGTAAGGAATACGTAGTCAGCAGTATATAATGTCAATGGAAAGGTCGAAGAGAGCTGCAGACAGAGAGGAGAATATCTAAAACGTGAGAAGTAAGAATAACTTACAATCGCCGTCTCTAATGGTGGTCACCAACATAGAGCCAATGAAGTTGGAAATCTATTGGTCCCCACAAAGGCAGAGAGATTTTAGAAATATACAAATGTAAGTATTTTTGCAAAGATTGGATGACTTGCCTCCAATTGATGTAGAACTAATAGTAGAGTATATAAAAAATTATGACCCAGAGGATGGTTCAAGTATAATAAAAAGGAGAATAATTGGGATTGATGAGAGTACCTTACAGAAGGTATTATATTTATAAATAGGTGAGTTAGCGGTAGGTGTCGAAGTGTCTAGTGACTTCAAACCGGGAAGTTACTTCAAAGGAGACATGACATCTTTTAAGAAGAATCAAGGCTGGAAAGTGGCAGAGGCACTTACTCCAGAGCTTGTGGAGTCAATGCAATTCATTCAGAAGCGGTTAGGCTTGAACCGGCATACCATATACATGTCCAAGCACTTATTGTTTGCTGCAATTGAAATACTTGAAGGCATGGTGTTTAATTGGACAACCTTTGTAGCAACCCGTATCCATGCAAAAATATGCCAAGCAGATAACAAGTAAATTTGCATCTTTGCTATATTCTAACTATATGCACTCCGTTATTGCACATACATTAAGTCAACCAGTAGTGGAAAAAAGTATACTTTCTCCAATGCCACAACAGGGTATGTGGAATTTACCAGTTGGTCCAGGGGTAGTGGTGCACAAAATTGGGGAATCAAATAGATTGCGGGAATAGGAGGCTATCCTGGAGACTACACCAAGGCGGGCTTCAATTTGTGCAGTGATTGAGAGGGTGGTTGAGGTTCCAGTTTTGAACACCAGACTATTGGAGGGAGGGAACCTCACGGAGATAATATTGGGTCAAATTTCCCAATTGCAGCTTACCGTGGGTCAGCTAGAAGGAAATCTAAGACAACAATTGGAGTTGAGCCGAAAGGAGATAATGGAGAAAAGCCACCAAATTGCGGAACAAGGTCACCTTATTAGGGCAAAGACGGAATCCAAGTTGGCATTGGAGTGGAAGTTAGTGGGGGAAAAGAAAAATTGGACGAATGATAAAGATTGCATTCAAAGAATACTGAACGGTCAAAAATAAGAATTAATAGAAAATCACAAGATATGGGATTTGGAATGAGAAGCATTGAAGTGTCAGCTGCAAGCTGAATGTGAAAAAGTAGCAAAATTGGAATAGGAAAAGGTGGAATTGGGAGACCAATACAGAATTGGAACGGATAAGCTGTAGGCAAAAATTGGTGCATTAAAGGGTGGAGTGGAAAAATTAGAGGGCGATTTGGCCAATATCGTTGTCGTAATACATGCAATTTTGCTTGAGAATGCTCCGGACACTTGATCGTAGAAGATAAAAAGAAAATACACAACAATAAGATCTTAACAACTCTAATAGAATCCTAAACAACTTCTATTAAATCTTAATAATATTAATCAAACTTTGATCTAATCTTAAAAAAATTATAAAAAAAGAGTAAATAAATTATATATTAATTATAAAAGAAAATAATATATAAAATACTAAATTTAAAAAATATTAAAAATAGAAATCTTAAAATCCTAATTCATACCATGTTCAAATCATAAGTCAAACCTTAATTCAAATCCTGATCAAATCATAATCTTAATTTTAATCAAATTCTAAATCTTAAATCAAATCCTAAGTCAAAACCTAAGTCAAATCCTAAATTAAACCTTGATCAAATCCTATTCAAATCCTAGATAAAATCTAAGTCAAATCCTAAGTCAAACCCTAGGTCAAACCCTATTCAAACCATAGATCAAACCCTAAGTCAAATCCTAAATCAAATCCTAAGTCAAACCTTGTTCAAACCCTAGTCAAATCCTAGTCAAAACCTAAGTCAAATCCTAAGTCAAACCTTATTCAAACCCTAGTCAAATCCTAGTTAAATCCTAAGTCAAATCCTAAGTCAAATCTTAGGTCAAACCCTATTCAAACCATAGATCAAACCCTAAGTCAAAACCTATGTCAAACCCTAGGTCAAATCCTAATTAAATCCTAATCCTAAATCAAATCCTAAATAAATCCTAACCCTAAACCAAATCCTAAACAAATCCTAAATCCTAAATCAAACCCTAAACAAATCTTAAACCAAATTCTAACCAATTCAAATCAATCCTAGGAAAAATTAGAACCTCAATATTTGTTGATTAGACTGTTGATCTTACTTTAAACTTCTTATATCTTTCAATCTCTTACTCAACAACAAGCACAGCAAATTTGAAAGAAATCAAACTTACCAAATGGAAGAAAAATCCTAAAAACTTCTCGGGTGTTGGCCGGCCTCCTTCTCCAACCTTAATGCTGATCTTCCAGTGTTGATTTCTCCTTTCTTCACCATTCAATTAGTCTCAAATCACTCATGTGTATAGGAAAACAAGTCTAGTATCCACACAAACAAAGTTTACTCCAATCAGATTAACAAATTGCTCAAGATCTCAAAAACCCTAACTAATATTCAAAACTTAATCTCAAAGACCTTGATCCACTTAAACCTTAATTACATACAACTAAAATATTAGATTTAGCTCAAATTTATAGCACGCATTAATAACAATAATATCCAAAAATCCACAAATTTTTAGCCATGGATCTATTGCAAAACTTCTGGAATTGCCTAAAACATCAATCCTATTTTATTTCACAAAATCCCAAGTTGCCCAAAACAAGCCTAATTTTACAAAGCTATTACAAAGTTGTTTCTTATCCAAATCACTTGAAACCAACTCCTATACAAAACCCTTCATGTTTTCTCTCTAATTCTAATCTTCAATCTGCAAAAGCCTCCCGGATCCGCCATAGGCTCGTAGTTTTGTGCCTTGGGATGTGATTTCAATCCTAGTCCATAACTAGTCCTTTTCGGGTATCTATTTTGAGATTTTTGTGGTAAGTTTTTTTGAAACCTCTTCTTAACTCTCTCCTACATATGCCTATATTATTTTATTTCTCAATCTACATTGTTTTGCCTTACTTATGGCCCTACAAAGTAAATAGAAGCTCATTTGTAAAAAAGACAGCATTAACACTCATTAGTTTTATTCCCTTTTTACTATTATCTATTTTTTTAAGATGATTTGCTACAATATTTTGTACTAAGATCTTCTATAATATACTATTTCCACACTCTTTCATCTAATAGTTGCATTACATCACAACATCGTTTGGCCACAACTATCTGTTCCACCAGTTTGGAATATTAGTGAGTTGGAGGAGAAGATGAAGCAACAAGAGCGCCAATTAGAGGCAAAAGATGCTAGGATTCTACAATTGGAGGCTCAAGTGCTGGAATTGGGAGTGGATAATGAAGATTTATTAGCGCAGTTGAAGAGTAACTATGCAGATTTATCAGAGGAGGATGAGGACGTTGTCGTGTTGTAAATCAAAACATAGTGTGAAAAACATAAAAGAATGCATTAAAATAAAAAGATTAAGATTAGAAGAAAGGTTGATAGAAAATTAGTAGTAAGAAGATACAATGGAAATTTACCTTGAAAAGTGAAATTTCTTCAAGTTAGTAAAAAGAAAAGGTTGAGGAAGTGGAAAAGACATGGGCTAAGAGGTCTTTTTGACCAAGAGGATAAAGAAGACCAGGAGGGAGATGACAAGGAAGGGTCGTGAAGAAGAAGGAGGAGAGTTTTTTTGGAGAGATAGGGTTTCTTTTTGATAGGCAGTAGACGTTTTTGTGTGTAGCAGAAGCTTAGAGAGGATTTTAGGTGCGAGTTTTTGTAGGTTTGTAGTAGACAAGATAAGGAACTTATAGAGACAATTCTCATGTCTTTTCATTAAGTATCAAGGGAGATATGAGTCGTGAAAGTTGCAGGTGTTTAAGACTAGGGCAGAGAGGGTTACTAAATTTCGGGCCTTGGTTCTTGGAAACCACTTAGACTTTAGTGGCGAAATTTGTTGGGTTTTTGTTTCTTATAGAGTTAACTACTTTGTGTCAAAATCTCAAGTCAATATGACCTCTAAGCAAAGAGTTATGAGTGAAATTGTAACCGGTTTGAATGAAAAGAGAAATAGAGTGAAGGCAAGGTTGAGGGTTTGTATGGGCAGTACATGTGTGTGGGTTTTTTTGGGTATAAAGAGATTTAGGAGACGAATTTGAGTGTGAAATTTGATAGACATGATCTATGTAAGTTAAGGAAGAGATGAGTGTAAGTTTGATACTCATTAGTCTTATAAATAAAATGTTATGCTCTTTCAAAGTGACAGGGGTCTATCTCCAAATCAGTGAAGTTTGAGGGAGCATATCTTTGTGATCAGAGTAGTATTTTGAGTAAAATTTGTTGGGGTTTGTAGATATATGAGTCTATTAAGTTGTGTAAAAAACTGATTGCTATTGGAGTTATATTCGAGGAGTTATGAGGAAAATTGTGGTCGGATCCAGAGTTGTTAGAAGGCAAAATTAAAGAAGAAGGATGGAACCTATAACTCAAGTTTGGAGAAGGCTCTTGGAGCAATATTTGGAGGGTGTTTACAACATGAGATAAGCTATAAGCCTACCAAATTTCAGCACTTAGGTCTTCTTTAATGAAGAGCAATGAAGGTGTGAAGCAAAGGGGGTCCAGAATCAAAGGCAGCATGGAGGAATTACTTTGACAACATGGTTCTCTCTAACCACATGAGCTATAATCAAAAGGTTTATGGGGTTTGCTTCTTTACTCTCTTAAGTACCTTGTGTCCAAATTTTGCTTCAATTGATGTGATATCCTAGGATTTATGAGCAAAATTGAGGGCGGGTTTCTAAAGGCAGAATATGTTAGGGTTAATAAAGTATGTTTTTATATAAATTCTTCAATTTTATGAACTTTATGAATCTCATCTTGCACTTGAGAAACTAGAGGCAAAAAAGACCCAGTGTTTCTTAGGGCTAAGACTCTCACCATGAGAACGTGCCATTAGAATTAGACACAGAGGAACTTCTTACGAAGAATCCAAGAGCATCCCACTCCCAAGAGTCAGCTTCATAACAAAAGTTTTTTTATCAATTTTGTGTTTGCGAGGGCGTTGCATAGTTAGGAGTGGGGCTATGTAGAATAGATAGGAATTTTAGGATTGACAATACATAATTTGTAGGATTAAGAATAGGCAGGAAGCAAATGAATGGCTAGTTTAGAAGGCAAAATCGATGAGGAAGTTAGAAAAAGTAGTTATCATTGGTTGTGTAGGAGTTAATATAGATTGGAGTAAGTATAAATTGATTCGATATGGAAGAGTCGGGGCCAGACTATGATAGACTTGAGCTGGGGTAAGCTTGGTGCTACCTCTCTTTTTTATTTTATTAGGTTGTAGTGGAGGATCCGGATTCTATTCCGAAGGGTTATACCATATCAATGATGAAGTACAGTAATAAAACAAAAAAATTTATATATGTGGATGAGTAAGAAATTATAATTGTTTGATACGTGAATTCTTTGTGGAGAATTGGAGGTTGAAGACCGGATATGTCGATGAAGTTTGATTGTGGATGAGAGTGTCATGCTATATTAATTGTGAGAGTTGAGCAGTGAAGGAAAATTTCGGAGAAATGATTTGTTTTGATAGACGTTCTGGGTGAGGAATTATTTCTAGTGATTGGAGAGAGAAGCGGATGTATGCAGTCTATGGAAATGGTGCAACATTGCTAATTGTTGTTATGAGCTCAGAAGAAGATAGAAGATTACAATAGGAGAATGAGTGGAGGATTGTGTCACAAAGTTTATCTTTAATTGCGAAATAGCAGAACCAATAGAATAGATGGCATTATTTTAAAAAAAGCGTGTACATGTGCATTGGACTCTAATGTTCAGAAGGTGGTTAGTTGTGTAATCCTTACAGTTTAACTCAATGCGGATAGTCTCTCCCTGTATTTGAATCCCCCTTTACAAATTTATTCTGGACAGTATTGATAGAGTAAGTGAAATAAAGGAGAACAACACTAATCTAAAAATATAAAAGAACATAAATTATATTTTTGTTGTGTATTACAAAAACTAAGAGATACAAGATCATATGCCAAGATGAAAAAGTGAGTATTTTATACTACTTAAGTTGACTTCTTAGGATATATCATTTCAAATGATGGTCTTATGATGGATCCTAAAAAAGTTAAGATAATTATAGATTAGAAGATTTTAAGAATAATAAAAGATGTGCAATACTTTTTGAGATTTGTCAATTACTATCAAATCTTTATCAAGAATTTTTCTCAAGTTGTAGCTCCAGTTATATGCTTAACTTGCAAGAACAAACTTAAGTGGAGTAAGGAAGCAAAAACATTATTTGAAGCTTTAAGATAACTTTTACTTTTGTATCAATCTTGTATTGTGTCAATTTTTTCAAAGCATTTTTTTATAGAAATAGACACATTAGACTTTGTCTTAGGTGCAATATTATGACAAATGGGAGCAAATGACAAATTCCATCCAATAGCTTTTTATAGTAGGAAATTTTTAAAAATAAAGATAAATTATAAAATCCATAATAAAGAATTTTTTGCGATTGTGGATTCTTTTTAAGAGTAGAGTGATTATCTAGAAGGCACTTCTAGTCCAATCATTGTATATATAGATTATACAATTCTTGAGTACTTCATATCAATACGTATATTGAATTGTTATTAGGCTCATTAGAGCATGTCTTTGTCAAAATTCAAGTTCATTATCACTGAACAGTTAGAAAAACAACAAAGTCTATTTTATATCCTTTCTAGACATCTTATCTAGTACCAAAAGAAAAAAAATATAACTTTTGATTAATAAAAAATGATCTTCTTAAACCTAAAGTAATTTCATCTTTGAACAATAAAATCAACATTGATTGTTGATTCAACTTTTCTTAAACAAGCTCTATTTAATACGTCCTTAGACTATCTCATTTATGATATTAAGAATAATTCTTCTAAGTCTCATGTTACTTCCAAGTTCAAGTTTTAAAACAATCTACTTTATCCCAAAGAATATTCATATGTTTCAAAAGGTGAAGTACAACTACATGCTTTTAAAGCTCGTCATAACTTCCTTGCAACAAGATATTTTGGATATAACAAGAATTTAAAAGTAATATCAAGAGATTTTTGGTAGCCTCAAATAATGAAGGTAATTGGAGAGTTTATATAATTGTGTGATATTTGTTCAAAATAAAAACTCCTTGCCATTAACCTATGGACTTGTCCAACCATTATCTATACCAAAACAATCTTGGTCTTTTGTTTCTATAGATTTTATCATGGATCTTTCAAGTTCAATCTTATATAGTTTTATATTCATGATTGTAGATCATTTCACCAAGATGGTACATTTTAAACTATACACAAAATCTATTATAGGTGAAAAAATAACTAAACTATCCCTTGATAATATCTATTATTTTTTTGGATTATCAAAAGATATTATATTAAATAAAGGGACCCAATTTGCATCAAGATTTTAAAAAATCTTTTTCAAAATATTGAAGGTAGATTTAAAACTATCTTCAACTTTCCACCCTCAAACTGATAGACAAATGAAATGGATAAATCAAGTTTTAGAGTAATATTTGAAGAATACTATTAACTATCATCAAGATGATTGGATAATCTTTTGCCATTGACAGAGTTTATTTATAATAATTAGATACATTCTTTTACTCAACAAATTCCATTCTTTGTCAATTATGGTTATCATCTATAATTTGATACTTTTGACTTCTCAAAAGCTAATAATTCTATGGCAAAATATTTGGCAAATCAATTGTCAAAATGACATACAAAAATGAAGGTACAATTAAAAAAGCTCAAAAATGACAAAAAAATAATACAGATGTCTAATGCAAACAACAACCTTAATTCCATGTGGGCAACAAGGTATGATTATTTTGTCGTAATATCAAGATTATTCATCTTTATGATAAGTTGAATTATTGTAGGTTTGGACCATTTCTAATAAGTAAATAGATCAATCCAATTGCTTATTGATTACACGTTGTTGTATGACGTGGTCTTCTATCTGGGAATACACTAGGTACCTCGCTATGGAGAGTTTATTTGAAACTTGATGGCAAAAATTCAACAAGTGATTTATCCTTAATAAAAAGGACAAATGATACAATAATCTCACAAAAGAGAAGTTATATATATAAACCCTCTTGTATTCAAGTAAGTTTGTACAAAAATGGTTTAAATTTCCACAAAAACCTTTCAAAACTTTATTCACCCGCAAGGACTTATTTCTTGCTGAACTTTAGAGTTAAATAGCTCATGATCCAACTATTCAATTTCTATAAAATTTACTCCAAAGTATAGATAATCTTCTTAAGTTTTACCACAAGAAAGAATCAATTATAAATTCATTTCCGATCATCTGATATCTCAAAACCACTAGCAGGTACTTAAAACCCTAGCTCAGAGACACCTGAGCACTATTTTCCTTATATCTCAAAAATCCAAAACTCTAATGCAACAAAAATTTTGCACATAGTCTTAAGATATAAATTTATATACTTTTAAAAAGTTTGAGCCAAAAATCTATCAAATTGTCTAAGATGTAATTCAGGATGTGACCACTATATAAGTCGGTCACTTACTGCCTTTAAGTTTGTAAGCACTAACTTCAACTCCCACTATTTCCTTCACCCTAGCTTGGATTTTATCAAGCCATATGTGAAAAGTATAGTTGTAAAAATGCTCTCTCCAATCCCAATTGCTGATTTTTGATTGCTTTGTGTATACGTGAATTATACCCAAAAGAATGATAGTAGGTCTAAAATCAATACCTTAACTTCGAGCGCCTATAACTTCATAAAAAGTGAAAATCACACAAAATTTGCACCTAAATCAGATCCAAAAACCTAAATCTTATGATCCTAGCCTTTGATGTTTGACTATTCTCGAAAAACAAACTCCAACTCCTAATAAATCCTCAGGTAGCCTCCTTGAAGCCCATTGGCATGATTTTTGGCCAATAGGAATAGAGACTTCTATCATCCATCTCTTTTCATCCACATAGATGGCCAAACCATCATTTTTATACTAAAAACCCTTTTCTAATCCTTCTTCTTATAAGATTTACATACTTTTTGTTTTAAGCACCAAATAGAAGAAATAAATTAAGATTTTAAGGATCACCAATGTCTAACAAAGGTGACTTAAGATATATATAAGTTACTATCAATATAAAATCAACCTCAAAATCACTACTAAAAAAATATAAGGTTGTATAAACCTTAATAATAATCCTTTTAATAAATCCTTTTTAAACTAGCAACCTAATCACATCCTATAACCAATAAAAATCCATTGATATGGCTCTCATTTAACTATGTAGTAAATTATACATTAAATATACATGTATAATTTTTTCACATAGTAGCCAAACTACAACACGACAATATATCAAAATCTATGAAGATCCATCATATATTCTACATGTCACTACTTAAATCATATAAGATAGTGGATATATAAAAAAAAAGACAAATGCCACCATCTTCTATAAAAGTGGACAACATGTCAATGATACAAACTAAAAGAAGATGCATTAACCAATAAAATTTGTGTTAAATAAAAATAATAAAATAAAAATAAGAAAATATATATATTCAAAAATAAATTAGAATGGCTATTGCCAAAGATTAAAAAATATGAAGATTCTTAAACTAGACTAGAAGCAAGAAAGGAATTGATAAGAATGAAGAAGATTTCACTCTTATCTCTATATATATTATCTACCTAAGAGTTGTATGGCGGTGCTCTATAAGACCTCCAACATGTGTTCAATTTATAAGACATGTGTCAAACTTGCAAGATAAGTTTTTTTTATGTTCACCATATATTTAGCTTGTTCCACAAGCTATCAATACGTACAATATGTGGCTAATTTGTTGGCCAAATTTCTAATCTATCAATAACCTATAGACATACATAAAAGTAAAATCATATCTATGAAGCTTCTTAGAATATTCTTTATAAGATAATATCAAATTAATCTATTTTTATCTACTATCTATTTATCTATATTAACTAAATAATTATTAGAATAAATCTTATATTTGTGATATTACTCTTCCTAAGAACAACTTCTATAAGGAGCAATGATTATATGTTGAGGAAGTCAAAGATGCACCAAATTATATTTGCCATATACTTTGATCTTTTTTCCCTTTGAAAGAAGTATATAGGTCTTTCTAGCTATTAATAGTATCTCATATCAAGACGGGAGGACCATCTTGATATTTGATCATTATTGAGGCTTTCATAACTTTGTTCAAAAAAAATATTTGGAACACTATTATGAGTAGTTTCTATCTTTAAAAGTATCACCAAACATTAGAAGTTTCTTGCAAGGTCGTGATATAAAACATGCTGTATCTTGCCATCACCCTGAGAAAAAGCATGTCATTTTTGAAGATCTTCATCTCTATTCTTAAAGGTTGTGATAGTCGTAATGCCTCGTTCAGTAAGTTGGCAAACGATAGCTCTCAAGGTGAATTTGCTGGTTATTGATTCTTTATCTCTATAGTGCTAAAATATTCAAAAGAATAGCAAAGAATATTATAAGATAGAATGAAATCTTTATTAAACTTGCTTTGATTTATAGCAAAGATTTTTTTAACTCTTCATCTTGATTTTGATAGATATCATTGATAAAATGTACTAACTTTTGCTAATACATCTATTAGATTCTTGAATGACTTCCATGTGTATTCACTAATATTATATCCATTTTCATGTGGTGTGATTTTTAATCTCAAAATATACTAGATACTTGGTTATTGAGAATTTATTTACAATTTGTTAACATCACTGTATTAAGTATTTTGTTCTTAATAAAAATAAAAAATAATATGACAATATTACAAAAGAAAAATTATATTAGTAAAACCTTTCTTGTATTTAAGTAGGTTTGTATATAAAGTCTTTCTATAGTATATAAAAGATTTTTAATATCTTTTTTTATAAATTCTCAATTAACCAATTAGTGACAAGTTAGATTGTTAATAAATTTCAAAAAAAATCTATAATCCCCTTCCAAAACTCCATCTTCATATCAAAGTTTTATTATATTTTTATATATCTATTTTTCCACCTCCAAAAAATCTTGGCTATTAAAAAATCCCTTTAGTTTGTACAAAAGATTAAAATTACAATAATATCTTCAATAGCTTATTAAATTATTAAAACCTTCAATAGCTTATTCACTTGTAAGGATTTATTTCTTTCTAAATTTTAGAATTCAATAACTCTTGATCTAGCCATTAAATTTCTATAAAATTTTTTCTAAAGTGTAGATAAGACTCTTAATCTTTATTAAAATATAAGATCAAGTATAGATTTGTCTCCAATTGTCCGATATCTTAAAAATCCTAGCAAGTGCTTAAAATCCTAGTTCAAAGATACTTAAGTATTATTTTCTTTATATCTCACAAATCTAAAATCTTAATACTAAAAAAATTTTGTATATAATCTTGCAACATAAACATATTTATTCTTAAAAATTTTGAGCCAAAAACTTATTAAATTGTCTAAAATATAGCTCAAAACATAACCACTAGTTAAGTAGGATTACTTACTGTCTTTTGATTACAAGCACTCTTTTTAACTTCCAATATCTCTTTTATTCTAACTTATATTTTTTTAAGCCATATATAAAAAGTGTATTCATAATAGTCCTTTCCAACTCTGGTTGCCAATCCTCTATTGCTTTCTGTATGTATAAATTATGCCCAAAAGAATGACAATAGATACAATTTCAACACCTTAACTTTGAGCGCCTATATCTCTTTCATAAAAAGTCCAAATCATACAAATTTTGCACCAAAACCATAACCAAAAATCCAAAATTACTGATTTTAACCTTTGATGTTCAAATGTCTTCAAAAAACAAATCCTAATCTCTAATAAGCCTTCTAGCAGCCTCCTTAAAGCCCATTCGGTATGATTTTTGGCCAATAGGAATAGAGACTTCTATCATCTATCTCCATTCATCCACATGGATTGCCTAATTACTCCTTTTTATACTAAAATTCCTTTTTAATCATTTTTCTAATAAGATTTATATAATATGTGTTCTAAACATTAAATAAAAAAAGTAAATAAGATCTCAAGGGTCACTAATGTCTAACAAAGGTGATTCAAGATATATAAAAGTTATTATCAATATAAAATCAATCTCTAAAATCACTATTAAAGAAAAAATAAGGTTGTATAAACCTCAATAATAGTCCTTTTAAATAGATTCCTTCTAAACTAACAACCTAATCATATTTTATAACTAATAAAAATCCATTGATATGGCTCTTATTTAATATAGAATAAATAGATAATTTTGGGAAGATAGAATAAGAATTAAAAATTGATAGATTGGATGATTAATCCAATTTCTAGCCAATATAGATAGTAACATAGGAAAGTTAGTTGAAAAAGCAGTTAAGGCAGTAGAGATGACGGTTGGAGTCTTGATTTTTAATATGAAGAAAATAAAGAAGAAGAATTGGGATTCGATTATGAGAGTCGAGAGCCGGGATAAGCTTAATGCTACCTCTCTTATTTGTTTTCTTTTATATTAGACTATAGTGGAGAATTCGGATAACATTTCCATTGATCGTACCATGTAAACTATAAAGTACAGTAATAAAATAGAAAATTAAATTCATATGTGGATGTGTAAGAGATTGAAATTATGCAATGATTGAATTTGGTGTGGCAAATTGGCAACCAAAGACAGAATATATTGATGCAGTTTGAGTGTGAATGAGAATATTATGCCGTATTGACTATGAGAGTTGAACAATGAAAGATAATATTGAAGAGATGATTTACTTTGGAAGATATTTTTGGTGAGAAGCTGTTTCCAGTGATTGGAGTGTGTAGCACTGTTGTGGTAGAAAGAATTTGCCTCAAGAATTCGCTAGGCTTCTGGTTGCCACTAAGTACTCAACCAAGATCCAAGTATAATAAAAACCCCCAAATTTATATAAAGTCTCCTTCATAGGACTATTACACCCAATACACAAGTCTTATTTCATCAAACCACTCAAAACATAACAAAATATTCTAAACCCTCATTCCTCCGTAGGAAGGGAATTTTTTTCAAACTTCAATAATCCATAAGTTTTAATCCAACCATCCAAATCTACTTCAAATTTACATGAAGTACTAATATAGTCTTTACAACTATTATTACAAATTTCAACCATCGATTCATTACCAATATTTAGATATTGCCAAAACCCTAGCAATAGCTTCAAATCCTTATTTACAAACACCCGTGTACTAAATTCTTCATATCTCACAATCTAAAAGTCCAAATGCTATGAAACTTTGATGTATAACTTTTTGGCATAATAATACACCTTCTTGGAAAGTTTGAAATAAAAATTCGAATAAAAGCTCAAGATATGATAAATCCCATCACTATCAATAAAACGGCTTACTTACTGCCTTGGAATTTGATTTGTTGTCTTTGATTCCCAATATCTCCTTCTTTAGAACTCCAAATATAATAATTCTTCCTCATCAAGTGTAGAGCTTGAAATCACCTCTCTAGCTGCATCTTCTAATTTCCAAAAGCTCTTATACAACTTCCCAATCATCAAAAGAGTAATAGTATGTCTCAAATTGACACCTTAAGTTCAAATGGCTATCACTTCTTTATCCTAATTCCAAATCCTCTAATTTTTGTACACAAATTGTACTCAAAATCCTAAACTTTACAACTCTAGCTTTTGATTTCCTAATAGCCTCCTTGAAGTTGCTGAAACCCTTCTTAAGATCGCAAGTAGCCTCCTCAAAGCCCATTCGGCTATCATCGACATAAGATTTATTCCAGCAAATTATCTAAGTAATATAGACCAATAGAAGTAGGTAAAATAAGTTGATTTGATAATATATGATAGAAAAGCTTCTTAGAAGCTTTATAGTTATGGAATCACTTTTATACATGTCTATAGGTGATTGGTAGGTTAGAAACTTCGTCAACAAGCTAGCCACATGGCGCACATGTTGGTAGCTTGTGGAATAAGCTAGCCATGTATCACACATGTTGGTAGCTTGCGGAACAAGTCAAGTACGTGGTGCACATGTAGGAAATTTGTCGTGCAAGTTTTACACATGTCTTGTAAATTAGATAGGTGTATGAGATCCTATAGAATACCGCCACGTAGCTCTTAGTTAGATAGTAGTTATAGAGGCAAAAGTGAAGCTCTCTTCACTCTTGTCAATCCCTTTTCTAATCCTAGTCTAGTTTCAAGAGTCTTCATGTTTTTAGTCTTTGGCAATAGCCATTCCAATTTTTCTTTGAATATACATACTTTCTAATTCCTATTTTATGATTTTACTTTGATATAATTTTCATTAGATTGTACATCTTTTTTTTGTTCATGTCCTTGACACATTGATAAGAGTACATATACAATATCAGAGCTTTGTCTCTTCTTGATTAAGAATAGATTATCACTTTTCTCTTGATAAGATATAAGCATTTTAGAAGTTGTAGAGTACCCACTTCTAAACTGATATTGATTCTAGAATTTTTTCTTTTGAGTGTGTTATTCTACATTTCTTGAAGTGAGAGTAGATATCTTCCTTCCTATTATATTATCATGGCAGACTTGTAGAAATGAAGAGTACAATGGTACAAATAGAAGAACAAATGAGAGAACAAATGCTTGCAATGCATCAACTCAGTTTACTATCACAAGGAGCAATAAGATTAGTAGGAAGTGAAGATATAGAGATGGTTGGAGCTGCGTCAATATCTACACCAAACCATACCACCTCACCTATGATGGAACACCGTTCAAGCATTAGAGAACCAAAAATAAGTTTGCTTGAGAAGTTTGATGGCAGAAGATCTAAATTTCAAGGATTTGTCAATCAGGTATAACTGGTGATTGAACTTCAACCTCAAAGTTATCCTACGCAAGGATCCCAAGTTAGATTTATTGGAATGTTACTTTCGGGTTCTGCTTTATCATGGTTTTCATTTTTTTCTGAATGATGTGATCCAATATTGGATAATTTAGAGGCATTTTTAGTAAATTTTGATCTATATATGGAAAATATGATGTAATCCGTGTTGCAACCAACAAGATTTGCATCCTACGATAAGACAATCAATTAGTGTTGTTATATGCTACACAATTTCGATAACTAGCGATTGATATTAAGTGGGATGATGCTGCACTCATCAGCCAGTTCCTCTATGGATTACAATATGAGATAAAAAAATTAATGCTCAATTTACTCCATCCTCAAATATTGAGTCAAGCAATTGATTTTATTGTGAAGTGTGACAATCGATTCTTTGAGTTTTGATCCGAGAGTCGTACAAGGGAGCCTCAACATTATTATTCAATAGCAACATCAACATCCTCACAAAATGTACATTTAGAAGTAGAAGACATGCAAATTGATGTGGTACATTTTAAACCTCTTACTGAATAAGAAAAGATTCGACATCGTCAAGGAGGATTATGTTTATATTACGGAGAACCTAAGCACATTACTCAACATTGTCCAAAGAAACGAGACAACTACAAAATGAGGAGTACAATTGTCAAAGAAGACAACATGTCAGAAATCGAATTTGTCCAGCTACAATAGGGACCGTTGTCGTATTACGTGTTGTCTCGGTTGAGAATGCACCGGGCACTTGGCTGTAGAAGGTAAAGTACTGTTTGCAAATACTCAAGAAATCCTAATAGGTTTCATCCATATATAAGGAATATAATTTGAGCTTCAATTCAAAAGTATTTAAAAACACTCCTCTTAGTAAAATCAATCTTACATATACCTCAATTACCTTATTTCTTTTATAATTAAGCAATTTTTATTTTTATTTATAAGTCTTAATTCTAATTAGTGAGCTTCAACAAGCTATAATTTTTAATCGAACCGTCCATTTAGTGTGAAATTTTGCACACACATGCTGGTATAAGCCTTTTACATGCTCAAAAAAACTTAGTCCAATCCAACTTACAGATTGCAAGAAAACGCCCAAAAAGGCACACTGATGATGCTCGGCCGCCAACTTGAAGATTGATGCAGAAATTCCAGTGGTGATTTCTCCTTCTTTCACCATTAACTTCAGCTCAAATTTGGTGTATAGCTCAACCTACAAGTCTTTTATCAGCATATCAAAAATTACATTGATCCAATTAGTGGATCTTTAGTTATCACAGAAACCCTATTCAACCCTAAATTGCCAACTTCCAACAACCCTTTGTATCAAAACTCAAAGATCTCCTGATTGCATTGCTAGATTAACACAAATATTCGTATACACTTAGAACATCCAATAATCCAGACAATATCAAATTTTGAACTGTAGATGCTTCACAAATTTTACGAATCACTCAACAATGCAAGCCATCATTGTCTTATATAAAAACCCAAATCACCAATACCAACCCTGACTTTGAATAGCAATTGCTAAGTTCTCCAAAATCTTATGGTTGCAAGCTAAATGCCCCTGGAATTCCTTTCAAGCTAGCTATCCAATTCTAATTGCCGATCTTCAAATGTCCCCCTCTCTTGCCTTTGGCGGTCGTTTTTGTCCTTGGAGGTCTGATTTCGACCCTTTCTCATATCCGGTCTTTCCTTGGATATCAATTCAACTAAATTTAAGGATTTTAAAGTTAAATCCTATTCTCAACTTAATCCTAATATCAACCATAATAACTATTTTCTTTTTCTATCCTATTCTAATTAACTTATGGCTTTTCAAAATCAATAAAAGAGTTTGTATAGCCTAGAAGAAAACTTTAACAACTAACTTTTATCTGTTAGTTATTAAAACAAGAAAATAATCTAAGAGGCTTCCATAACCCTTTTCTTAAGTATCTTAAATTCCTATTGAACTAAGATAATCAAGTATTAAATATAAATTGCTCTTATCTATACCTTTTACTATATAAACGTGCTGCAACACGACACCGTGCAGCTGGAACTTTGTACAATTCCTAGTGAAGGTCCTATTTTCTCTTCATAACCCTCTCCTTGTTTTATAATAGATGTATATTTAGGACCAAAAAACTATAGAGTCTTTGCCTTATTAGATTCAAGAGCCTCAGTATGCTTTCTAGATGAACAATTTGTTAAGAATCGTAAAATACTTTTAGTACAAAAAACTAAATCCATACATATAGAAGTCATAGATAGTCGACCATTGTCTTCTGGAAATGTCACTCATAAAATCTGTCCTATAAAAATAACAATAGATGATCATAATAGCTATGTAGCCTTTAACATAATTAAATCCCCATCTAATCCAATTAATTTAGGTTTATCATGGCTAAAAAAATATAACCTTCAAATAGATTGGAATTCTCGTAGACTTGACTTTCCTTAGAATATCATTAAACATCATGCCGACCAAATAAAAAGCTATAAGCCTAGTGTAGTAAAATCCGTACTTATAGATATAAAAGCTTTTATACACATAGCAAAAGAAGGATTAACTTTTGCTATTTATGCCACACCCGTTTCTGATGGTGAGAAGACTTTAAGTAGCATTCCAAGCCAATATCTGGATTATAAAGACGTTTTTTGAGAAAATGAATGTAGATATTCTTCCGGAGCATTGTCCATATGACTGTTCAATTGACCTCAAGGAAGGAACTCAGCCACCATTTGGACCAATCTACAGTTTATCACAAGATGAGTTGGCTGAACTCAAGATGTATATTGACAAGAATTTGGCCAAGAATTTCATACGCCATTCTAAATCTCCAACATGAGCTTTAATTCTATTTGTGAAGAAAAAAGATGGATCATTGCAGATATGTGTTGGCTATTGAAGAGTCAACAATATCACAATCAAAAATAGATATCCATTACCTTTGATATCAAGACCTACAATCAAATTAAGATCTACACAAAAATAGATCTAAGAGGAGCATACAATCTAGTACGCATCAAAGAAGGAGATGAATGAAAAACTGTCATTTCAAACCAAGTACGGACATTTTGAATATAATGTCATGCATTTTGGACTTACGAATGTATCAGCTGCTTTTCAACATCTCATAAATGATGTTTTTTGTGAGTTCCTAAATAATTTTGTCATCTGCTACCTAGACGATATTTTGATCTATTTTAAGAATGTAGAAGAATATGAATTACATATTTGTCAAGTATTACAAAAACTTAGAGATGCAGGATTGTATGCCAAGATGGAAAAAAGTGTATTTTACACTACTCAAATCGATTTTTTAGGATATATTATATCAAATGATGGTCTCATGATGGATTCTAAGAAAATCCAGACAATCATGAATTGGAAGATTCCAAAGATGGTAAGAGATGTCCAATATTTTTTAGAATTTGTCAATTATTATCGGATCTTCATCAAAGACTTCTCTCAAGTTGTAGCTCCACTTATACGTTTGACTTGTAAAGACAAATTCTAATAGAATCAAGAAGCGGAAGCAACATTTGAAGCTCTGAAGACATCGTTTGTTTCTGCACCAATCTTATATTGAGTTGACTTTTCTAAAGCATTTTTCATGAAAACAGACGCATTAGACTTTGCCTTGGATGCAATTTTGTCACAAATGGGAACAGATGACAAACTTCATCTAGTAGCTTTTCATTCAAGAAAATTCTCAGCAGGCAAGATCAATTATGAGATCCATGATAAAGAATTTTTTGCAATCGTGGATTCTTTTCAAAAATAGCATCATTATTTAGAAAGCACTTCCAGTCCAATCATCATGTATACGGATCAAAAGAACCTCGAGTATTTTATGTCGGTACGCATGTTGAATTGTCGTCAAGCTTGTTAGAGTATGTTTTTATCAAGATTTGAGTTCATTATTACTTATCGGCCAAGAAAATAGTAAGGTTTGTCCAATGTCTTTTCTAGACATTCTTATTTTGCACCAAAAGAAGGAGATGCAGCTTTTGAAGAACAAAGAACGGTCCTTATGAAACCAGAGCAGTTTCGTCTTCCAGCAATGAAATCAACATTGACTGTTGATTCAAATTTTTTCAAGCAAATTCAATCAAGTATGTTCTTAAATCCTCTTGATCATGATATTAAGAATAATTCTTCTAAGTCTCATCATTCTTCTAAATTTGAATTCAAGAACAATCTACTATATTTTAAAAGACGCCTGTATATTCTAAAAAGAGAAGCACGTTTACGTGTTCTTTAAATATGTCATGATTTCTAATGGCAAGACATTTTAGATACAACAAGACTCTGAAACTTATATCAAGAGATTTTTGGTGGCCTCAAAAATGGAAGGTAGTCAAAGATTTTTTACAATCATGTGATATTTGCTCAAGATCCAAAACTCCTCGTCATCGATCTTTTGGGCTTCTTCAGCCATTACCTATTTCAGAACAACCATGATCTTTTGTTTCTATGGATTTCATTACAGATCTTCCACACTCAAGATCTTATGACTCTATATTTGTGATAGTAGATCGGTTCACTAAGATGGCATATTCTGTGCCACGTACAAAATCTATCACACGTGAAGAAACAGCTAAGCTTTTCATTGATAATATCTATCGCTATCATGGATTACTTAAGGATACTATATTAGATAGGGGAATTCAATTTGTGTCAAGATTTTGGAGAATTCTTTTCAAGATCTTAAAAGTGGACATAAAATTATCTTTAGCTTTTTATCCTCAAACTAATGGACAAATAGAGCGCGTGAACCAAGTCTTGGAGCAGTACTTAAGGTGTACCATCAACTACCAACAAGATTATTGGACAGCTCTTCTGCCATTGGCAGAATTTGTTTATAATAATATGACACATTTTTCTACACAATAAATATCTTTCTTTGCCAATTATGGTTACCATCCACGACTTGATGCTTTTGACTTTTCAAAAGTTGATAATCCAATAGCAGAATATTTGGCAAATCATTTATCAGAGCTACATGTTATAATGAAGGTGTAATTAAGAGAAGCTCAAGAATGACAAAAAATAAATGCAGATGCATATTGCAAGAAACAACCACAATTCAACGTGGGAGACAAGGTATGGATACTTTGTCGCAATATCAAGACTACTCATCCTTGTGATAAGTTGGACTATCGTAGGTTTGGACCTTTTCCTATTTCTGAACAAATCAATCTAGTTGCATATTTATTACACCTATTGGAATCCATGAAGATCCATCTTATATTCCACGTATCACTACCCGTGCAATACAAGACAGTGGATATACAAGAAAGAAGACAAATGCCACCGCCTCCTATAGAAGTAGACAACGATGAAGAATTCGAGATTGAAGAGATTTTAAATTCAAAGCGACGCCAAAATCGACTGGAATATCTTGTGCATTGGTGCGGATACAATATTAATGAACGTACATGGGAGCCATTCAAGAATCTAGTAAATGCATCAATAAAAGTCAATGCATTTTATCAACGACATCCATCAAAATTAAGATAAAGAATCAAGAAAATCTTTGCTATAAAGCAAAGCAAGTTCTATAGAAGTTTCTTCCTACCTTGTATCATTATTTGTCATTTTCTTAGATTTTTTTGTGCTAAAAAGATGGAGGATCAACAACTAGTGAATTTAGTTCAAGAGCCATCATTTGCTGATTTACCGGATGAGACATTACGACTATCACAACCTTCAAGACGAGAGAATAGAGATGAAGACCCTCAAGAACGACATGTCTTTCCTTGGATTGATGGCGAAATACAACGTGTTTGATATCATGACCTTGGAAGAAACGCTCGATGTTTGGTAATACTTTTAGAGGTAGGAACTATTTGTGATGGTGTTCCTAATATTTTCTTTGAAGGAAGTTATAAAGGCCTCAACAATGAACAAATAACAGGGTGGTCCTTTCGCCCAAGTATAAAATATTATCAATGGCAGAAAGGACCTATCAACTATCTTTGAAGGGAGCAAAGATCAGAGTATGTGGCAAGTATAATTCGACGTGTATGAGGTCCTATAGAATACTACCATGTAGTTTTTACTTAAATAGTATTTATAGATGCAAGAATAAAGTCCTTTTCACTCTTGTCAACTCCTTTCCTGATCCTAGTCTAGTTTCAAGAGTCTTCATGTTTCTAGTCTTTGACAATAGCCATTCCACTTTTCCTTTGAATATACATACTTTCTTATTTTTATTTTGTGACTTTACTTTGATACAATTTTTATTAGATTATACATCGTTTTTTTGTTCATGTCCTTGACATGGGCATGGTATTTGACCAATAGGGATGAAGTTCCCTATTTCTTGCCTTCATTCAACCATTCTTTGATTTCATTTCTTCCAATTAGCCTCCTATTAGCTTAAATTTTCATTCTTAGGCTCCCACCTTCTTTTAAGGCTTCATACTAAATATTTAGGTTCTATAAAGTTTAAATCCCATAACCAAACTAAGTAAAATCTAAAATAAAGTTTCTTATACTAACTCCTTTTAATTTATTTTACTAACCATTCTAACACACATCTAAATCTATAAATATACTATGCATTTTGAGTGGATTTTACATACTATAAGCAATTACAATATGATAGTGGTTGTATGCAATCTGTCGAGACAATGCAATATCGCTAGTTGTTCTTTTGAAATTGTTAGAAAATAGAGAGGTTGAGATTGTTTAGAGCGTTTGTGTGTTTATTGGACTCTACCATTCATGAGCAATCAATTGTGTGATCCTAGCAATGTATCTCATGCATTTAGTCTTTTCTTGTGTTCGAATCTTCTTTTACAAGTTTACTCTATGCAATATCGATAGAGTAAGTAAAATAACAAATCACATTTTTGGCACCGCTCTACGGATTGACGATAGTTTGAATGCTAGGAATTCACTACCAAATGAATAGTTTTTGCATAATATACAAAGATGTTCTAAAATTAATATCTCTTTAAATGTAAAGCCAAACATGTAATTAGATTGGAGATGAGAAGTAATTTTAGAGATATGAAGAAAAATTATGATTAATAAGAATAAAAATATCGCATTGAAAAAAACATGCCTTTTGAAAAGAAGATAAGAGAGAGCGCTGTTGTATGACGTGGTCTTCTATATGGAAATACACTGGGTACCTGGCTGTGGAGAATTTATTTAAAACTTGATGGCAAAAATCCAACAGGTGATTTGTCCTTAATAAAAAAGACAAATAATATAACAATCTTATGAAAGAGAAGTTATACATATAAACCTTCTTATATTCAAGTAAGTTTGTACAAAAAAGATTCAAATTTCCACAAAAACCCTTCAAAACTTTATTCACCTACAAAGACTTATTTCTTGCTAAATTGTAGAGTTCAATAATTCTTAATCCAACTATTCAATTTCTATAAAATTTACTTCAAAGTGTAGATAATCTTCTTAAATTTCACTAAAAGAAAGAATCAACCATAAATTCGTTTCCAATCGTTAGATATCTTAAAATCCCTAGCAGGTGCTTAAAGCCATAGCTCAGAGACATCTAAGTACTATTTTCCTTATATCTCACAAATCCAAAACTCTAATGCCACAAAATTTATGCATATAATCTTGTGACATAAATATATACACTTTTGAAAATTTTGATCCAAAAATCTATCAAATTGCATAAGATGTAGCTCAAAATATAACCGCTATATAAGTGGGTCACTTACTGCCCTTAAGTTTATAAGCACTGACTTCAACTCCCAATATCGCCTTTATTCTAGCTTGAATTTTATCAAGCCATATGTAAAAAGTGTAGCCATAAAAATGCTCTCTCCAACCCCAGTCGCTGATCCTTGATTGCTCTCTGTATGCACGAGTTATACCCAAAAGAGTGACAGTAGGTCCAAAATCAACTCCTTAACTTTGAGCACCTATAACTTCTTCATAAAAAGTACAAATCACACAAAATTTGGACCTAAATTAGATCCAAAAACCTAAACCTTATAATCCTAGCCTCTAATGTTTGACTTCTTTCAAAAAACAAACCCTAACTCCTAATAAACCCTCCGGTAGCCTCCTTGAAGTCCATTACACATGATTTTTGGCCAATTAGAATAGAGATTTTTATCATCCACCTCTTTTCATCCACATAAATGGCCAAACTACCCTTTTTATACTAAAGATCTTTTTTCAATCCTTCTTTTTATAAGATTTATATACTTGGTGCTTTAAGCACCAAATAAAAGAAGTAAAATAAGATCTTAAGGATCACCAATGTCTAATAAAGGTGACTTAAGATATATACAAGTTACTATCAATATAAAATTAACTTCAAAAGTCACTACTAAAAAAAAAATAAGATTGTATAAATCTTAATAGTAATCCTTTTAATAGATCCCTTCTAAACTAGTAACCTAATTACATCCTATAATTAATAAAAATCCATTGATATGGCTATCATTTAGCTATGTAATAAATTATACATTAAATATATATGTACAATTTTTTCACATAGTAGCCAAACCACAACATGACATCATTAGCAAGAAATTTATTGCGAGACAACAAAGAACAAAATCTAAAGAGGAAGCATCGACAAAGTTGGATTAAACCATGGTTGCATGCCTGTCAACACATCCGAGCATATCTAGAATATAAAAGATCTTTAATATTTTAGACATATATATCATTAAAGAAATTACCAAGAACATTCACTAGTAATTCGGCAAATAGTCTAGCATATCTTTTGAGCCTATAAACGGAAAGAGAACGGGTCTTAGAAAAATTGAATATTCTATTGGATACTTTCTCAATAGTGGATACAACTGATTCTAGCAAGATTGATTCTTCAGAATGGCATGAATTACTTGCCAATAAGGGCCAATTTAGCATGTTTCAAAATCCTTTATTTTCACTTCAATTTCAACCAATAAAATTATTTATAAATAATAATAGTAAATTGTAGAGGCTTGGAAGTCCAAAAAGACAATTGGAGAAGGTAGTGTTTATTTTAATAAGGAACTGAGTAGAGCATTGTCATCTTTAATGGCGACGGGAGGACAAACAGTTCCAATTGCAATCCAAATAGATGCGACGGGTGATTGCACAACTAGCATAGCTACATTATCTACCTTTAAAGGTTTGATAGGAGCAGACCTAGATCAACAGTTGTCTCAATTCTTAACTGCATGTATAGCCAATAATGGTAGAATTGAAGATATTTGGTTGAGATGGTTGCTAGCGACTTTGAAAGATATAGCATTTGAATGGTATAATTGCCAACTCGTAGGTCAATTTTCTAATTGAGAGGCATTAAAAAATATATTTTTAATCCATTTTTGACCAATTAGATTTATTTAGCATCTCAGAGAGAAATTAATGAAGAGCAAAATGTTACCAAGAAAAATAGTGCAGTCATATTACGGCCAAGTAGCAGATATCTTTTGTAAATAGTCAAATAACCAAATGTCAAATTTTATTGTTTTATCTATATTTGTTAAGGGATTATATCCACCAGAATTGAAAATGTTTGTAAAGGAGGCCCAACTAATCACCATTGCTTTCTCATTTGATTGAACAAAGATATAAGAAGAATGTCATTATGATTAATTTTTAATCCTTGGAGCCATGATGATTCCATCTCAGGCAGTTTATCAAATACCACCTTAGAATGAAACAGTGGGCAGTTATTCAAAAATGATTGATTATAATATAAATTTTAGTACTAATTCACGGGGAATAATTAATGTTGTACCATTGTAAGCAGTACCAACAACTATTATAGTTCTATATTTTTCATACCTTCTATATCAAAACCCAATACCTATAAAAGAGTTATTTAATGAACTAGTATCGAAGGATCCAAATGAGGCTTTATTATTAACTTTGATAAAGAAGATGGATGAATTGGCTATTAATTTGGCAAATGATAAGGAGAAGAGGCATAAACCAACCAATATGCGACCCAATATTTGGTGTAATAATTGTAAGGGACAAGGCCATTTGGTAACGAAATGTTCTTTACCACTCCAAATGGCTATACAATGTACATTTTGTGGGGATAAGCATAGCACTATAAATTATTGGAATTTACAAAAACAACAACAATTTGGTAATCAGACCATGATTCCATTGACGTCATGGGATGTTAACTAAGTTCAAACAGAAAATAGGTTTGACTAGAATGGCAATTGTTCAAATAAACAAAATAGGAATTTTTCTAATTTTCAAAATTCGGCATATAATTAAGAATATGGATCCAATTCTCATGGTATTGTGCAAAATTAGCAAAGGTATTCTCAATATCTACCCATGCACAAGCCAATTTCGGATTCTATAGTATAAACTGGTCAATTGGAATCATTTACTCATCCAACCTAGAACAGGCCCAATCGGTACATACCAATAGAAACACCCAATATTCTTGATGGTGCTGAAAGAAGACCACTTCGATATTACTGTTGTAAGCAATTAGGACATTATGCTAGTGAATGTCCCAATCCAAGAGCCAGTGATGAATATGCTCTAATATGTGGAAATTATAAGTAATTGGAACATACATATCAACAGTGCAATGCTTCGTTTAATTTTAATAACTGAGATCAATGTATCTAGCTACAAAATAAGATAGAAGATAGTAATTGAGCTCCACAAGATTCTCCAATAAATCAAGTGGAATGCGTTATCATACTATAATTGCTTACAATATATAAAATCGACTCAAAATGCATAATATGTTTATAAGTTTAGATATATTTTAGAATGATCAATAAAATAAGTTAAAGGGGGTTGGTGTAAGAAAATTTATTTTAGACTTTTATTTAATTTGGTTATGGCTTTTAAATTAAATAGAACCTAAGCATTTAATATAAAGCCTTAAGAGGCAATTGGGATCCAAAGAAGAAGAATTAAACTATTAAAAGGCCTATTTGGAAGGATGAAGACAAAGTGAAGATGAATGAAGACAAGGGATGAAGTTCTTCATTCCTATTGGTCAATGGTCATGTCCAATAGGCTTTGAGGAGGCTGCCCACAAGGAGAACAAGGGTTTCAACAACTTCAAAGAGGCCATTAGATAATCAAAGATTAGGATTAGAAAGATTATTTTTTGTATTATAATTTTGGTATAAGAATCAAGGGATTTAGAATTTTTATGAAGGAGGAATAGCCACTTGAAATTAGGATATATAAATAGTATCTACTATCACTCTTTTGAGAATTGGAAGAATTGTATGAGAGCTTTTGGAGATTGAAAGGTGCGGCTAGAGAAGTGATTTCAAGTTCTACATCTAATTTTGAAGAATTGCTACATTTGGACTTTTGAAGAAGGAGATATTAGGAGTCAAAAGTAGCAGATTGAATTCCAAGGCAATAAGTTGGCTGTTTTGTTGATAGTAATGGGATTTGCCATATCTTGAACTTCTAGACGAATTTTTGTCTCAAACTTTTTCAAAAGATGTATTATTATGCTAAAAAGCTATATATCAAAGTTTCATAGTATTTGGACTTTTAGATTGTGAGATATAAAGAATTTAGTACATAGGTGTTTGTAAATAAGGATTTGAAGCTATTGCTAGGATTTTGGCAATATCTAAGTTAATTATCGGTCTTAGTTGAAATTTGTGAAATTATAGTTTTTCGAACTTCATAAGTACTTTATGTGAATTTTAAGAAGTAAGAATTTTAAGGAAGCAATTGGAACCTAAAGTTATGAATTGTGATTGGAAAAATTTCTGCATCTTTATTCTTTAGCTGAGAATTATTTCTTTTCTGATATTTAGAATCTAACTCTTGAATATTTCTATAAGAATTTACGTATAATAACTTCTTAAGTTTTTATCACAAGATATAATTTCGTTTCTAGATAAAGAGTCCACAATATCTCAAAATTCCTAGCAGGTGTTTAAAACCCTAGCTCAGAGACATCTAAGCACTATTTTCCTTATATCTCACAAATCCTAAACTCTAATGCCACAAAATTTTTGCACATAATCTTGTGACATAAATATATACACTCTTAAAAATTTTGAGCCAAAAATCTTTCAGATTGTCTAAGATGTAGTTCAAAATGTAACTACTATGTAAGCGGGTTACTTACTACCCTTAAGTTTGTAAGCACTAACTTCAACTCCCACTATCTCCTTCACCCTAGCTTGGATTTTATCAAGCCATATATGAGAAGTGTAGTTGTAAAAATGCTTTCTCCAACTCTAATCGCTGATTCTTGATTGCTCTTTGTGTGCGCAAGTTATATCCAAAAGAGTGATAGTAGATCCAAAATCAACTCCTTAACTTTGAGCGCCTATAAATTCTTCATAAAAAGTGCAAATCACACAAAATTTGCACCTAAACCAGATCCAAAAACCTAAACCTTATGATCCTAGCCTTTGATGTTTGACTATTTTCGAAAAACAAACCCTAACTCCTAATAAACCCTCGGGCAGCCTCCTTGAAGCCCATTAGGCATGATTTTTGGCCAATTAGACTAGAGATTTTTATCATCCACCTCTATTCATCCATATAGATGGCCAAACTACCCTTTTTATACTAAAAACCCTTTTCTAACCCTTCTTCTTATAAGATTTACATAATATGTGTTCTAAACACCAAATAAAAGAAGTAAATAAAATCTTAAGGATCACCAATGTCTAACAAAGGTGACTTAAGATATATACAAGTTACTATCAATATAAAATTAACTTCAAAAGTCACTAAAAAGAAAATAATGTTGTATAAACCTTAATAATAATCTTTTTAATAGATCCCTTCTAAACTAAGAACCTAACTCTATCTTATAACCAATAAAACTTATTGATATGGATTTCATGTAATTGTATAATAAATTATATATTAAATATATATGTACAATTTTTTCACATGGTAGCCAAACCACAACACGACAATAGTAGAGACAAGATTGTTTTTTAAATGTACCTAGTTCAATATCATGGAGAATCTCAAATTTCAAGTTTTGAGGCGACATCCGAGGATGAGGATCAACTTGATGTGGAATATGATGAAGTTTTTAATTCAATGAAGATTGATGATAATTCAGTTCTCACATAAAAGCAAGGCGTCATATACCAATATGGAGGACCCGAGAAGTATTTAGTATATCCGAAGGACATAGCAAATTCCGATCATGCTATTGCCGATTGGATGAATAATCTTGCAATTAATGAAGTTAGTACATTGGAACCAGAAATGGATAGTTCTAATTTGTCGAATTATATGAAAGATTCAGAGCAGGAAAAAAAAATCAAATCAGAGATTGTTACGGAATTTGTGTGCCAATTGGTTAATTTGGGCACTAATGAAACACTCTAGATTATCAAAGTATAAACTAGTATTATGGATATAGAGCTGAGAAATTGAAAAAAATTCTTTCTAAGTGATAAATCTGCTTTTGCTTAATTGTATGCAGATTTAAAAGGTATTCCTGGCAAAGTCTGTGAGCATCAAATTACCTTAGAAGAGGATGCTACACTAATTTGTCAAAGATAATACCGCCTTAATCAAAAATATTCTCTTATGGTAAAAGAGGAAGTAGATAAATTTTTAGATGTGGGCTTCATATATCCAATATCGTATAGTGAATGGATTTCACCAATTATGATAATATTGAAGAAAAATGGAAAAATTTGAATCTGTCAAGACTTCCGTAAATTAAATGCTGCGACGAAGAAGGATTATTTTTTTTTATCTTTTATGGATAATATACTAGACGTAGTAGCCAGACATGAATGTTATTCCTTTTCGGATGGATTTTTGGATTACAATCAAATTAAAATTGCAACAAAGGATCAATTAAAGAATACTTTTACCACGGATTATAGCACATTTGCGTATAAAGTGATGCTATTTGGATTATATAACATCCTAGTTATATTTTAAAGGATAATAATATAAGTATTTCAAGATTATTTATTATTATCAATAGAGATATTTTTAGATGATTTTTACATATTTAATATAACAACTGACCATTTAGAATGTCTTGGTTAATATTTGGATCAATGTGATAAGTATAGGATATCTTTGAACTTTAAAAAGTGTCAATTTGGAGTATTCTCGGGAAAGCTTTTGAGACACATTATTTCCATGGCTGATATTGCTACTGATCTAGATGAAATTACTTGTATATTGGCCTTACTAAAGCCAGAAACAATGTCGGGTGTTTGTGATTTTGTAAGCCATGTCAACTATTATTGATGATTTATTGATTCATTTGAAGTTATATGTGAGCTTTTAGCTAATCTTTTAAAGAAACCACCATTGGATGGATCTAGTCCAATTTGGAATAAGGAATGTATAGTTGCATTTAAAGAATTGAAGCGCAAATTGGTGTATGCATTAGTATTAGTTGTACTGTATTAGATGAAATAATTTCATATTTATGTTGATGCATCCAATGTTGCTATTGGATCCGTGCTAAGTTAAAAGGATGAAAAGAGTTTAAATCATCTAATATATTATGCTAGTCGACAATTTGTTGCTGCAAAATGAAATTATACTATGATTGAACAAAAAGCCTTGGGCATAATCTACTCTGTACAAAAATTTTGGCATTATATGCTTGGTTATCTATTCGTGTTTCATGTCGATCACGATGCTCTTAAATATATGATCAATAAATATCAATTGAGTAGACGCATTACTCAATGGATGTTATTCTTTCAAGAATTTAATTTTACTATTAATGTTTGACTAGGAAAGAAACATGCCAATGCAGACTATTTATCCCGTATGACCAACATGTTGGAAAATGAACCTATCAACGATGCACTTTCAAATACAAATTTTTTTGATGTGGATGTAATTTCATCAGAATATAGTGAATTGATTCAATTTTTGATATTTCAAACATTCCTACTTATTTATAGCGAAAAACTTAAGCGGCACTTGATTTTGAAAGTGTTCCATATACCATGATCAATGATGTTTTGTATACATAAAAGAAGGATGGAATATTATGCTATTATATATTTCAAAATGAAGTATATGCCATATTGGAAGGTTGTCACGTCGATAGTTGCAGTGGGTACTTTATCGATGATAGTACTGCTTGAAAAGCTTTAATGGCTAGATATTGGTGGCCAACAATATTTTCAAAAATGCACACTAGCTATGTATATCGCTGGTTTCGCGAGGAGAGTCTTAGCCCTAAAAAACACTGGGTCTTTTGTGCCTCTCGTTTCTTAAGTGCAAGAAGAGATTCATGAAGTTCATAAAACTGAAGATTTTACATAAAAACATACTTTATTAATCTTGCCATATTCTGCCTTTTAAAACCTGCCTTCAAATTTGCCCATAAATCCTAGGATATCATATCAATTGAAGCAAAATTTGAACACAAAGTACTTAAGGAAGTAAGGAAGCAAACCCTATAATCCTTTTGATTATAGCTCATGTGGTTGGAGAGAACCATGTTGTCAAAGAAACCCCTCCATGCTGCCTTTGATTCTGGACCCCCTTTGCTTCACACCTTCATTGCTCCTCATTATCAAAACCCCAAGTATTGAAATTTGGTAGGCTTGTTGCTTGCTTTATGTTGTAAACATCCTCCAATTTTTGCTCCAAAACTCCTCTTGGAAACAGAGTTATAGACTCTACCCTTCTCCTTTAATTCTGTCTTCTACCAACTCTGGATCCGACTACAAATTTCCTCATAATTCTTTAAAAATAACTCCAATAGCAATCAGTTTTTTACACAACTTAATAGACTCATATATCTACAAACCCCAACAAATATTACTCGAAATGCTACTTTGATCACAAAGATATGCTCCCCCAAACTTCACTGACTTAGAAATAGACCCCTATCACTTTGAAAGAGCATAACATTTTTTTTATAAGATAAATGAGTATCAAACTTACCCTCATCTCTTTCTTTACTTGCTTAGATCACGTCTATCAAATTTCACACTCAAATTCACTCCCTAACTCCATTCATACCCAAAAAAACCCACACACACACTCTGCCCATACAAACCCCAATTCTGCTTTCACTCTATTTCTCTTTTCACCTACATCCGGTTACAATTTCACTCATAACTCTTTGCTCAAAGATCATATTGACTTAAGATTTTGATTCAAAGTAGTAAACCCTATAAGGAACAAAACCCCAACAAAATTTGCCTCTAAAGTCCAAATGGTTCTCAAGAGCCGAGGCCCAAAATTTAGTAAACCTCACTGCCTTAGTCTTAAACACCTGCAACTTTGACGACTCATATCTCCCTTGATACTTAACCAAAAGACATAAAAATTATTTCTATATGTTTCTTATCTTGTCTACTACAAACCCACAAAAAATTTCACTTAAAATCCTCTCTAAGCTTCTTCTACACACAAAAAACGTCTACTGCCTATCAAAAAGGAAACCCTATCTCTCCAAAAAAAGAACCTCTCTTCTTCTTCACGACCCCCTTCTTGTCCTCCCGGCCTGGTCTTCCTTCTTCCCTTGGTCAAAGAGACACCTCAGCCATATCTTTCCACCTCTTCAATCCTTTCTTTTGGATTAATTTGAAGGAATCTCACCTTTTAAGGTAAATTTCTATTCTACCTTCTTACTATCATTTTTTTTTTTCTACCCACTTCTCTTCTAATTTCAGCCCACAACATTTAAGTTTAGATCTAAAATAGAAGAGAATAAAGGTAAAGTAGATCTAAGATAAAATAGAAAAAAAATCTAATAAGTAGAAAAAACAATTAAGATTAGATTAGAGATAAAAGAGAAAGAACTACATCCTTCACTGCCAAGTCAAAAAGCTTGTGTGGTTAAGTTCTTAGCTACTTTGGAGTTGACGTGGGTTCGAATCCACTTGACTTCACTGTAGAATTCCTTGGCTTCTTGACTTGGTACTGCTAGTGGGAATTTCAGCAGGAAATTAGTAGTTTGGCCTACCTATCATCCCTGAGCTTGTGATAAATATTATAACCTTCAAGATAATGTGGTTATAACCACAACCCTTTTTCTTTTTCATCCTCTCTTCTTCTAATCTTAATCTTTTTATTTTAACACATTCCTTTATATCTTTCACACTATGTTTTAATTTACAACATGACATCCACCCCCTCCAAACCTGCACATCCTCCGGAATGTGCCACCATTCATTCTTCATCTTCTCCATCCTCATCTTCAGTTTCTATGATATTTGTATCCTCCATTGATGTAGATGATAGCATTTCAAGGCTTTCAAATGAAAACCTGTCACTCCTCTTTCGAAATGTTTTCACTCGCTTACCTGCTATTGGATTTCTAAGTACAGTTCCATCTAATTCACGAAGTAAGTAAGTGCCATTTTCATAAACAGTGACAACAATATATGGTCCAAACCATCTTCGAGCAAATTTCTTCTGAGTGCTATGCTGATGCTCTAATGTACTATCATAAACCACCACCCAATCTCCCTCTTCAATAGGCTTTACCCGCAATCGATGTGTCTTATCAAACCTTTCCTTATTGTTAAGCCTTGCTTCTTTAAGTCTTTCCATTGCTTTTTGATGTGCCTCTGGTAGTTTACCAATTTGTTGTATTCGAAGTTCTAGCAACCGCTCTCTAGAAATTCCATCTTCCCAGGACAAATACAACCATGTAGGAATTGATTCTTCAATTGGCATAATAGGCTTTTGTTCCAACATAAGTTCAATTGGCATATAACCTGTTACTGTACTATGTGAAGTTCTGTCAGCCCATAAAGCATAAGGTAGTAATCTAGGCCAATCTTTAGAATTTCCTCTACAAGCTTTGACCAAAGTTTGAATGATTGGAGAATGACCTCTCTCACTCTTCCTATTTGCCTCAAGATTATATGCTGTTGTCAACTTCAATTTTATTCCATGCTTTTCAAAAAATGTTTTAGCTTCAACAGTATTTAATTCTCTTCTATCAGCTCTCATTCTTCCAATGCATCTATATCGACTGAAAATATCTTCAAGAATAAATCTACATACTCTTTCAGCGTGCTTGGTCCTCAATGCTCTTCCTTCAACAAAATTGGATAGTTCTTCTCTTGCCAATACCAAATATTTCATTCCCCATAATCTATTTGGCATAATAACTAAGTCAATAATCCATTGAAAGTGAATAGTAAGAGGGTAAGTAGGATGCAATTCATCACGATATCGGATCTTTGATTGAAATTGACATTCAATACATGAACTTACAATATCTTTTTTTGATTTTTGTATATGTTGTTCAAATGCCTCGATGCTCGGCCTAATTTGTATCATCAAATTCTTTGAGAATTTGAAGTTTTTTAGATAAATCTCCAACCACTCTCAATGGAATTCCATCTTTTCTTTTTGGTTTCCTCTACAAAAATCCATCACGCAAAAGATATTCATAGGAATGTCATCTAACTTCCTTAAAATACTTCTCTGACCAATCTACTTGCTTTTGTAGAGTACTTAAATACCAACCAACGTCTTACAATTTGCCTTCATATAATTCTTCCTTAAAAGGAAAAATTTTATCTTCTCTTTTGTTGCTATTAACAAGTACAATGCTATAGCTTTTGCTGTTGTCATTTTTATCATCTTCTTTTGTAATCATTTCTTCATCTCTAATATAATTAGCTATAGACAACATATCCGCTATAGCATTTTTCTTGCCTTTAATATGTATTAGAATTGGATTAAGAGATTTGATAAAAACTATCTATCTCAACATAGCAATATCTGGAGTTGAACAGTTTAAAATCATATCAAGTAGGGATAAACAATCAACTTCCAATATCACATTTGCTCCAATTAAATAATTCCTTTCAGCCTTCAATGTTGTGACAACTCTCCATAGCTCTCTTTTTATTTGCGGATAAGTTTGTTGTCGCTCAGTCAAAATCCTTGCTCCAAATCTAGTTGCAAAATGTCTTCCATTGATATCATCTTGACCAACAGCCCAACCTATAGCAATTGGACTAGTATCCACCATCATCACCACTGGTTGACCATTTTCATAGTCAACTTGCTTTAAAATAGATGGAGATCTTAAAATATTCTTTAAAGACTCCATAGCTTCATTTTGATCTTTTCCCACTTGAATTTATTTCCCTTCCGTAAGAGTTTGTAAAGAGGCTCTGATATATGGGCAAAATGTGGAATCCAAATTTGATAGAAAATACATACCCCCAAAAATCTTCTTACTTCAGTTATACTATTACAAGGCTTCATCTTAGCAATAGCATCGATCTTCTCCGGATTTGGTTTTCTACCATAGCTTCCACATAAATGACCTACAACAATGATTTCATCCATTCCAAACTTTGATTTGACAATAGATAAAGTTAGACCTACCTCTTCAAGTCTCTTCAAAATTTTTTCTACATCTTCAATGTGTTGTTTGACAAATTGCCTACAACCATTTTTATCAATTGTTGTATCCTTCACTTCTTCTTTACAACCTTTGATAGGAATATCATCAACAAAAGGTATGGTCTTTTTAGGTACAAATTCCTTTAAAATTTGATTCATTGCACTTTGCATATGTGCCACTGAATTGGTAGCTCCTTGAGGTAATGTACACATACGAACCAAACCCAAAGGGGTCTTCATTGTTGTTAAATCTCTACTCTCTGCTGCAAGTTGAAATTGATCATATCCAGAATATAAGTCTCCGATTGAATAAATTGCATGCCCCGCAAATGCCTCAGCAACTTCATCTACAATTGGTCCAGATCCTTTGTTCCTGATTGTCACACCATTGGCAGGTTGCATATCTTGAATAAACCTTAATGCTCCAGATTTCTTTGGCACCGTAAACCAGCGATTTGAATATGGACCCATGGACGGTTCTATAATTCCCATTTCCATCTTCTCCTTGAGCAATTTAATTAATTTTGGTAGTAAAGCTCTTGGAATTGGAATGGATTTTAAATCCCACGGTATATGTGGAACTATAAAGATCACCATAGGTGCTACCTCATTTGGATGAACACATCCTATTTCATTAGGTTTAGATGCAAATGCCTTTCCATGTTTTAAAAGCATGCTTTGAAATAAATACTTCTCAGGTTTATTTAAAAACTCACCTCCTCCAATCTCCAACTTGTCAAGTGTTTCTTTAGTGAATTGATGTCCAATTCCTATATAACTTCTTAATCCTGGCTCTTTTTCAGCTCGCTTGAAATAATCTTCAGAATTATCTAGTAGTTGAGTTGCTACTGGCTTTACTTTCTTTGCTACTGATTTATACTTGGCATTCACTTCAGCTTCATTTTTCCACTTACGGATATGAATGTCTTCACCATGGTCTTCCATAAAATGTAATATTTCTTTGTAAAAGCATTGATCATTGACTTCAACTATAATACCTCTATTATCCATAACCTCCTCCATATTTTTCAACCTTTCTAATTGATGTAGTAGATCAATCGGAAGTCCAATCCATTCTATTAATCCCGATATATTTTCTTCTTGTGAAATTATCCCCTTTTTTTCAAAATTCTTTTCTATTTTTCTTATTTTGGCTTTATATTTAGAATCCATTACTCTTACACCTTTGAAATTCAGGATACTATGATCACTCAAACTCAAAATTCCATATCCATTCTTATATATATTGGGAAATACCTTAGTAAATATATTACCCGCACCCGCAGACCCCCATTCTCCACGTGTGCTTTCTAGAAATCTTGGAATCCTTCTTCAGTATCAAGAGGTTTTTCACGTAATTGATCTCTATGCCTCTTGCTTTCTGGCTTCACTGTAAGGAATTGTACTGAGTTCCTTCCGTCACAACTTCGAATCCTTGCATAGTGAGATCCATCATCTAGCACTTTAGTTTCCATTCTTGAAGCTGTAATATATGGTTGACCAAGAATAATTGGATATGTGCCACGATCTTGAACAAAGAAATTCTGCTCTACTTCCACATTTCCAATCCTTGTCTTCACCGTAGGACATGCTCCAAACAACCCTCCCTTTTCATTGTTCGCAGCTCTCAATATCCACCCATGATTGGTATCTATAGGCCATTTTTCTTTCTCATATATTGCCTTAGACATGATATTAATCTCTGAGCCATGATCTACCAAAGCATGGATTGTTTCATTCAAATTTTCAAGCTTAATCTGAGCTTCTGTAGTAGCTCTAGCCCAATAAGGATGAGAAAATCCTAAAACCTTTGCACCCTTTTTTCCATCACTATCATCAAAAGTGGCATAAGCATATACCTTTGCTTCTTTTTTCTCCATGTTGTGGGTGGTATCCTCCTTCTTCTTTTGAAGTTGAAGAGAAAACATGTCTAAAACCTCCTCTTCTAAATCAATAGGCATACCATCATTTACATCTTTTTCTTCAATCCCTTGGCTCACCTTATCATCCTCCACAATCATAATTCTTTCAAGGCTTGACTTACATTCAATAGAAAACACTTGGCCAATCTCTTCCTCCTCTTCTTTAGTTAAACAAGTGTCAATGGCACTTGTCATCACTGTCTCTACTGTCATTTGGCGTTTTCTTTTGATAATATCAATAATCAACTCATGGAAGTCTTTCTTTGCAATTCCTAAGACCTCCCGTAAGGTAAATTCAATTTTTGCATCCAAAATCCGTCCTTCCAATACTCCTTTCAAATCAATAGAAGTTTCAATATCAGATTGAAGCTTATAAGTAAGGCCTTTGGTTTTATCTTTTTCTATGTCCTTCTTCTTGTCCTTACCCTTTTCCATGTTATCTTCCACTCTTTGCTTTGGAGTTGATGCCTCCTTTGATTGTGAAGATGAAAGGGTATTTTGTGGTGGTTGATTTATTGTTAGGCCTTCTTTTGTCCTTTCTCCTGTACCACCACATTTTTGTGTTTGCTTCTTATTCATTGATTCTTCATCTTCATCTTCTACATTCCTTCCTCTCTTTACTTCCACATAGACATTTTGAAAGTCTTCATTCTCCCTTTCCTTGTCTAAAAAAGCTCTGATGCTAATTGCATCAACTAGATCATTCCATCCTGTTTTCTCTCTAATGGCCTGAGCTCCTCTAATCATAGTTTCATGATTCTCAGGATATAGAGCTTCAATATTATTTTCCCAAGCCACAATTTGATAAGAATCTGCATTACCTGAATCTCTTGGCTTAGGCTTCATCATTCGATCTTCCATTAACTTTTTCATTCCACCTTTGGCAAAGTTAGTATCCAAAGGAAAATCTGTAGATGCATCTCTAATCCTTCCATCTTTGAAGGTAATGATGCCTTTCTTCATGGCATAAGCATATGATTCACAATCACTACGTTTATGATCAGAATCATCACACCAAATGCACCTCATGACATATCCCCTCTGTCCTCCAGAAGTTTGAGAGATACTTGGCTTTGTATTTCTTTTTAAAGCACTCATCTCCACTTTCAGCTCCTTCAATCCCTTCACCAATTCCTCTAGAGTGTCCTCATCCAGAGCCTTACCCTTTGAAGAGTTTGATGGTATCATTGAAGATGTCCTTGTAGTTAGTGGTGTTGAAGCTTCCATCTTTATTCCATATCCCCTAGCCTTTATCCGCTGTTGCTTTGCAATAAGACTTACTGCATCCTCCAATTGTCTCCAATTGGTACTAAAACCTCCTTCAGCTGCTCCATCTTGAAGAAGAAGTAATAGTCTATCCTCCAAAGCTTCATTTGCAGCTTGAAGAAATAACTCTGATTTTCTCACTTCAAGAATCCTCTTCTCTGTTAATGAGAGTTGTCCAAATTTTTTTTCAAATTCTCTTAACAATTCATTTGATCCCATATTGTTACCTGGTTGTTGTTCCACCCAATCAAGGAAATTCTTTTTGGACATCCTTTCTTCATCTTCATCAAAAAATTCATCTCGAAGCCTCTCTTCAAATTTAGCCCAAGTAATCTCAAAATTATTTTGATGAAGATGTTTCACCTTATCTCTGATCTCTGGTACAACTGCCAAGTCAAATGTCTCTATCATCTTCTCCTCTGAAATTTGATAGATTTCCATCTCACAAGTATAATTCCTTAAAAACTTTGAAATGTTCTTTCCATTGAATCTTTCATTCTTAGAAATAACAGCTTTCAAAGCTTTTGTAGCTCCTTGTCCAGCTGCATTGGCAACTTGATGTCCCATAAACATTTGCATGGCCCTAAAGAACTCCTCTGCAAAGTTTTGACTACCTCCTTGAGCTTGACTACCAGTGGTTCTATTATCCCCCATCTTGCCTTAAAAATCTTGAAGCCTTAGAGCTCTCTCAGTGGAAGCACCAAATGTTGTGGTGAGAGTCTTAGCCCTAAGAAACACTGGGTCTTTTGTGCCTCTCGTTTCTTAAGTGCAAGAAGAAATTCATAAAGTTCATAAAACTGAAGATTTTACATAAAAACATACTTTATTAATCTTGCCATATTCTGCCTTTAAAAACCCACCTTCAAATTTGCCCATAAATCCTAGGATATCATATCAATTGAAGCAAAATTTGAACACAAAGTACTTAAGGAAGTAAGGAAGCAAACCCCATAATCCTTTTGATTATAGCTCATGTGGTTAGAGAGAACCATGTTGTCAAAGAAACCCCTCCATACTGCCTTTGATTCTGGACCCCCTTTGCTTCACACCTTCATTGCTCCTCATTATCAAAACCCCAAGTATTGAAATTTGGTAGGCTTATTGCTTGCTTTATGTTGTAAACATCCTCCAATTTTTGCTCCAAAACTCCTCTTTGAAATAGAGTTATAGACTCTACCCTTCTCCTTTAATTCTGTCTTCTACCAATTCTAGATCCGACTACAAATTTCCTCATAATTCTTTAAACATAACTCCAATAGCAATCAGTTTTTTACACAACTTAATAGACTCATATATCTACAAATTCCAATAAATTTTACTCAAAATGCTACTTTGATCACAAAGATATGCTCCCCCAAACTTCACTGACTTAGAGATAGACCCCTATCACTTTGAAAGAGCATAACATTTTTTTCATAAGATAAATGAGTATCAAACTTACTCTCATCTCTTTCTTAACTTGCTTAGATCATGTCTATCAAATTTTACACTCAAATTCATTTCCTAACTCCATTCATACCCAAAAAACCCACACACACACTCTGCCCATACAAACCCCAATTCTGCTTTCACTCTATTTCTCTATTCACCTACATCCGGTTACAATTTCACTCATAACTCTTTGCTCAAAGATCATATTGACTTAAGATTTTGATTCAAAATAGTAAACTCAATAAGAAACACAACCCCAACAAATTTTGCCTCTAAAGTCCAAATGGTTCTCAAGAGCCGAGGCCCGAAATTTAGTAAACCTCACTACCCTAGTCTTAAACACCTGAAACTTTGACGACTCATATCTCCCTTGATACTTAACCAAAAGACAAGAAAATTATTTCTATATGTTTCTAATCTTGTCTACTACAAACCCACAAAAAATTTCACTTAAAATCCTTCCTAAGCTTCTTCTACACACAAAAATGTATACTGCCTATCAAAAAGAAATCCCATCTCTCCAAAAAGAACCTCCTCTTCTTCTTCACGACCCCCTTCTTGTCCTCCCGGCCTGGTCTTCCTTCTTCCCTTGGTCAAAGAGACACCTCAGCCATGTCTTTCCACCTCTTCAATCCTTTCTTTTGGATTAATTTGAAGGAATCTCACTTTTTGAGGTAAATTTCTATTCTACCTTCTTACTACCATTTTTTTCTACCCACTTCTCTTCTAATTTCAGCCCACAACATTTAAGTTTAGATCTAAAATAGAAGAGAATAAAGGTAAAGTAGATCTAAGATAAAATAGAAAAAAAATCTAATAAGTAGAAAAAACAATTAAGATTAGATTAGAGATAAAAGAGAAAGAACTACATCCTTCACTGCCAAGTCAAAGAAGCTTGTGTGGTTAAGTTTTTAGCTACTTTGGAGTTGACGTGGGTTCGAATCCACTTAACTTCACTGTAGAATTCCTTGGCTTCATGACTTGATACTGCTAGTGGGAATTTCAGCAGGAAATTAGTAGTTTGGCCTACCTATCATCCCTGAGCTTGTGATAAATATTGTAACCTTCAAGATAATGTGGTTATAACCACAACCCTTTCTCTTTTTCATCCTCTCTTCTTCTAATCTTAATCTTTTTATTTTAATACATTCCTTTATATCTTTCACACTATGTTTTAATTTACAACATGACAGCGGAAATGAAGAGTGCAATGGCACAAATGCAAGAGCAAATGAAAGAACTAATGCTTGCAATGCATCAACTCAGTTTACCACCACAAGGAGCATCAAGATTAGCAGGAAGTGAAGATGTAGAGATGGTTGGAGCTACGTCAATATCTACACCAAACCATGCTATCTCACCGATGATGGAGCACCGTTCAAATGTTAGAGAACCAAAAATCAGTTTGCCTGAGAAGTTTGATGGCACAAGATCTAAGTTTCGAGGATTCATCAATCAGGTACAACTGGTGATCGAACTTCAACCTCAGAGTTATCCTACGCAAGGATCTCAAGTTAGGTTTATTGGAATGTTACTTTCAGGTCCTGCCTTATCGTGGTTTTCATCTTTTCTTGAACGACGTGATCCAATATTGGATAATTTGGAGGCATGTTTTGCGAAATTTTGATCGATGTATGGAGAACATGATGCAATTCGTGTTGCAACCAACAAGATTTGCATCCTACGACAAGGCAATCGATCAGTGTCATTATACGCTTCACAATTTCGACAACTAGCGACCGACATCAAGTGGGACGATGCTGCACTAATCAGTCAATTTCTCTACGGATTACAATATGAGGTAAAAAAAATTAATGCTCAATTTACCCGACCCTCAGACATTGAGTCAAGCAATTGATTTTGCTGTGAAGTGTGACAATCGACTTTTTGAGTTTCGATCCAAGAGTCGTACAAGGGAGCCTCAACGTTATTATTCAATGGCAACATCAACATCCTCATAAAACGTACATTCGAAAGTAGAAGACATGCAAATTGATGCGGTACGTTTTAAACCTCTTACTGAACAAGAAAAGATTTGTCGTCGTCAAGAAGGATTATGTTTATATTGTAGAGAACCTAAGCACACTGCTCAACATTGTCCAAAGAAACATCGCAACTACAAAATGAGGAGTACGGCTGTCAAAGAAGATAACATGTCAGAAAACGAATTTGTCCAGCTACAATAGGGACCGTGCAGCTGGAACCCTGTACAATTCCTAGTAAAGGTCCTATTCTCTCCTCAGAACCCTCTCCTTATTTTATGATAGATGTATATTTAGGACCAAAAAATTACAGAGCCTCTGCCTTATTAGATTCAGGAGCCTCAGCATGTTTTCTAGATGAACAATTTGTTAAGAATCGTAAAATACCTTTAGTACAGAAACCTAAACCCGTACATGTAGAAGTCATAGATGGTCGCCCATTGTCCTCAGGAGATGTCACTCATGAAACCCGTCCTATAAAAGTAACAATAGATGGTCATAATAGCTATGTAACCTTTAACATATTTAAATCTCCATCTAATCCAGTTATTCTAGGTTTGTCATGGCTAGAAAAATATAACCCTCAAATAGATTGGAATTCTCGTAGACTTGACTTTTTCTAGGATATTATTAAACATCCTATCGATCCGGTAAAAAGCTACAAGCCTGGTACAGTAAAACCTGTACTAATAGGTGCAAAAGCTTTTATATACGCAGCAAAAGAAGGACCAACTTTTGCTATTTACGCAACACCCATTTCTGATAGTGGAAAGGCTTCAAGTGGCATTCCAAGCCAATATCGAGACTATCAAGATGTTTTTGAAAAGAAGAATGCTGATATTCTTCCGGAGCATCGCCCATATGATTGTTCGATTGATCTCAAAGAGGGATCTCAGCCTCCTTTTGGACCAATCTATAATTTATCACAAAATGAGTTGGCTGAACTCAAGGAGTATATTGAAGAGAATCTGGCCAAGAACTTTATACGCCATTCCAAATCTCCTGTAGGAGCTCCAATTCTATTTGTGAAGAAAAAAGATGGATCATTACGAATGTGTGTGGATTATCGGGGACTTAACAAGATCACTATCAAGAACAGGTATCCACTACCTTTAATCTATGGACTTCTTGATCAACTAAATCAAGCTAAGATCTATACAAAAATAGATCTACGAGGAGCATACAACCTAGTTCGCATCAAAGAAGGAGATGAATGGAAGACTGCATTTCGAACAAGGTATGGACACTTCGAATATAATGTTATGCCTTTTGGACTCACGAATGCACCAGCCGCTTTTCAACATCTCATGAACGATGTTTTATGTGAATTCTTAGATGATTTTGTTGTCTGCTATCTAGACGACATTTTAATCTACTCTAAGAATGTAAAAGAGCATGAAACACATGTTCGTCATGTCTTACAAAAACTCAGAGAAACACGATTGTATGCCAAGATGGAAAAGTGTGTATTTCACACTACTCAAGTTGACTTCTTAGGATATATCATCTCGAATGATGGCCTCATGATGGATCCTAAGAAAGTCCAAACAATCATGGATTGGAAGATTTCAAAAACAATAAAGGATGTACAATGTTTTTTAAGATTTGCCAATTACTATCGAATCTTCATCAAAAACTTCTCTCAAGTTGCAGCCCCACTTACACGTTTGACTTGTAAGGACAAGCTCGAGTGGAATAAAGAAGCAGAAGCATCATTTGAAGCTTTGATGATAGCTTTTACTTCTGATCTTGTATAAAATTTGATTTTCGAGGCATTAACTGTGGAAGCAGATGCATCGACTTTGCTTTGGATGGCGATATTGTCACAAATAAAAGCAGATGACAAACTCCATCTAGTAACTTTCTATTCGAGAAATTTTTGGCGTGAGGAATCAACTACCGAAATCCCACGATAATAAACTTAATTATGGATTCTTCGAGAATAGGCGTCGTTATCTGAAAGCGCTTAGTCTAATCGCCGTTGTGGTGAAAATTAAGCAGGAAAAGCATGGGTTCCTAGCTGCTACTAGAACTTACAGGGAACATGGGAGGAAGCCGTGCAAGTATGTTCTATACTTGCACAATATTTCTTCAAGCTTTCAAGTTATACTTGTATTATACTTGTACAAGTCTTGTACAAATATAAAGTATAAATACTTGAATAATACTTATACAAATACTTGTATAAATACTTGTATAAATCCTTGATATAACACTTGTACAAATACTTGTATAAATCCTTGGTATAATACTTGTACAAATACTTGTACAAATATTATGTATAATACTTGTAGAATACTTATAGAATACTTGTATAAATACAAGTATATATACTTGTATAAAAAGTATAAGCAAAGTATGTATGTATTCAAGTATACCTCAAAATACAACCGCATATGAGGAATACAAGTTATACAACAAACTGAAACTAAATAAATCACTAAAAATTCATCCAAAGGTCGAATCAAGCGTGCTTACAGCCTATGGAAAGCCAATAATCCATTGTAAAACATATCAAAATTTCACAAATAGATGACTTACCATTTAAAAGTTATGGCTAAAAGAAGTAGGCGCTAAAATTTCCAAGCAAATGCAAAGGCAGCAAAGCTCCTCTTCACTTCAGCCTTTGTTGTGATCACTTCCCTTCTCCAAATTGGACATGCAATAGCTTTTTAGAAAGCTCACTCCATCATCTAGCTTGCTCTAAAATTTCGCATGCATGCCTCTCAAACTCCAGATTTTGTAGCTAGTCGATTCTACTCTTCAAACCCTAGCAACAATTTTTCCTCTTTGACACTTCACGGCTCATAAAACTTTCATCAAAGCTCCAAATGTATTGATTTTTGTTTTTGTAGAAAGCTTACATAAGCTACTATAAGCGCCTAAAATATCAAAAGGATTGAAGAGACAATCCGACTTGGGTGGTTGAACAAAGTCTCTGCCCCTCTTCGTCGGGTGGCAGCAAACCCTTTCCCACTCTCAAGCTCACAACTTTTGCTCTCCAACTCCAAATGCTACAAGAGATGTCTTGATAGATAGCTAGCACAATCTTCCACACTCTCTATAAATTTCACTAAGAAAGAGTTGAAATCAAACTTGCAGTGGCAGCTCGAAGTTTCTGCCCCTCTTCGTCGGGTGGCAGCAAACCTCACTCTACTAAAACAAGCATAACTTTTTGTTCACAACTCCAATACAAGCAAGTGAGTAGGTTCTAAAATCCTCACAACTCGAAGAACACACCCACTAATTTTCACTACATACACTTCTATCTCCTCGGAGCTATCTCTCTCCAAAGTTCACTATTCAAAACTCCTTTTTCTCTCGGTCTAACAAGAGGAGTATATCTCCCTTTCTTTCTATATTAGACTATGAGACGTCCACATGGGCAGCCAAATCCTATTGGATGGGCCTTATTCATCCCATGCTCTTCTTTCTTACCCTTCATAAGGTCCATTCTACCTCAAAGTCAACAAGAAAGGTAAAACAACCTTTACCTTTCTTCTAATTACAAAAGAGTCTATTCTAGGATATAAATAAGGTAAGAACAAAACAAATAGCCATCTTAATTCACTAACTAAGTGGCTATAATAAATCCTCTCCATATAATATCTTCTAAAATAACCTCTTAAGCTCGCATATATTAACAATGAATCTGAAGATTTTCATATTTTTGCGCTGTTTCTTGTAATCACGATACATAACCCGCGATCGTAGTCACGGATCACAAGAACCTCGAGTATTTCATGTCAGCACGCGTGTTGAATCGTCGTCAGGCTCGTTGGAGCATGTCTCTATCAAGATTCAAGTTCATTATTACATATCGGCCAGGAAAACAACAAGGTTTGTCCGATGCACTTTCTAGACGTTCTTATCTTGCACCAAAAGAAGGAGATGCAACTTTTGATCAACAAAAAACAACCCTCTTGAAGCCGGAGCAATTTCATCTTCGGGCAACGAAATCAACATTAATTGTTGATTCAACTTTTTTCAAGCAAGTTCAGTTAAGTATGTCCTCAGATCCTCTTATTCATGAAATTAAGAATAATTCTTCTAAGTCTCATGATATTTCAAAGTTTGAGTTCAAGAAAAATCTACTCTATTTCGAAGGGCGCTTATATGTTCCAGAAGGTGAAACACGATTACGTGTTCTTCAAGCTCGTCATGACTTCCCGGCAGCAGGACATTTTGGGTACAATAAAACTCTAGAGTTGATATCTAGAGATTTTTGGTGGCCTCAAATGTGGAAGAGAGTCAAAGATTTTGTAAAAATATGTGATGTTTGTTCAAGATCAAAAACTCCTCGTCACCGACCCTACGGACTTCTTCAGCCATTACCCATTCCAAAACAACCATGGTCTTCTATGTCTATGGATTTTATCACGGATCTTTCAAACTCACGTTCTTATGACTCTATATTTGTGATAGTAGATCGTTTCACTAAGATGGCACATTTTATACCATGTAAAAAATCTATCACACGCAAAGAAACAGCTAAGCTTTTCCTCGACAATATCTACCGCTATCATGGATTACCTAAGGATATTATATCGGATAGGGGAACTCAGTTTGTATCGAAATTTTGGAGAATGCTTTTCAAGATTCTAAAGGTGGATATAAAGCTATCTTCAGCTTTCCATCCTCAAATTGATGGACAAACGGAGCGCGTAAATGAAGTCTTGGAACAGTATTTGAGATGTACCATCAACTACCAACAAGATGATTGGACAACTCTTTTACCATTGGCAGAGTTTGCTTATAATAATACGATACATTCTTCTACACAACAAATACCTTTCTTTGCCAATTATGGTTACCATCCACGACTTGATACTTTTGACTATTCAAAAGTTGACAATCCTGCGGTGGAAGACTTGGTAAATCATTTGTCAGAACTACATACAACAATAAAGGCACAATTAAAGGAAGCTCAAGAACGACAAAAGATAAACGTAGATGCGTATCGAAAGGAACAATTTTAAACTCAATGGGCGACAAGGGGGTATGGCTTTGTGGCAATATATCAAGACTAAGGACCTTGTGACAGGTTGAGACTATCGGAAGTTACGACCATTTTGTATTTACGAGCAAATCAATCGATTTAAATATAAATTCTGCAGTCTGAAGATCCTTGTATTCCACGCGTGTCTCTTCTTGAACCATATAAGATAGTGAACATACCAAGAAGAAGACAAGTGCCACCTCCTCCTATAGAAGTGAACAATAATGACGAATTTGAAGTGGAAGAAGTCTTAGATTCAAGGCGGCGCTGAAATAAGTTGGAATATCTTGTTCACTGGCACGGATACGATATTAGTGAGCGCACATGGGAACCAGCAAAAAATCTGGCGAATGCAGCGAGGAAGGTGGAGACCTTTCATCAACAACATCCATCGAAACCAAGATGAAGACTTTCCTTATAAAAGAAACAAGATGTAGGCAAGATAACATTCAACTTTCTATCCTTGTTTGTAGCTTCTTTGTATTTTGTGATGCTAAGGAGATGGAGAATCAACAGCCAATGGATTTGACTCAAGAGCCTTCATTTGCTGACCTATCGGACGAGACATTGCGACTATCACAACCCTCAAGACGACGCAATCGAGATGAAGATCTTCAAGAACGACATGTTCTTCCTCAAATAGATGGCAAGATATAACGTGTTTGGTATCACGACCTTGGAAGAGATTCTCGATGTTTGGTGATTTTATTGGAAATAGGAACAATTCCTGACAGTATTCCAAATGTGATATTTGAAGGAAGTTATGAAGGTCACAACAATGATCAAATAACAGGGTGATCTTCTCGCCTTGGAATGGCACACTATCGATGGCTGAGAGGATCCATCAATTACCTTCGAAGAGAACAAAGATCAGAGTATGTGGCAAATATTATTCGTCGCATCTTAGACTTTCTACACATGTAATCACCGCTCCTCATGGAACTCGTCCTTTAAAGGGGAGGTAATGTCACGGACATATACATAGTTACCTATATGATCAGATAGAACTAGATAAAAGAAGATAAAAGTAGGTTAATTCCATAATATCTTTAGAGAAACTTCCTAGAAATTTCATAGACGCTGTTTTGACTTTATAAGTGTCCATAGTAGACTTTTGGATTAGAAACTTGGTCAATAAGTTAGCCACATGTCGCACATGTTGGTAGCTTGAAGACCACGCTAAATACGTGGCGAACATATAGGAAACTTGCCTTGCAAGTTCGACACGTGTCTTGCAACTTGGACACATGTCTTGTAAATTGGATACGTGTTGGAGGTCCTATAGAACGTCGCCACTTAGCTTTTAGGTAGATAGTATAAATAGAGACAAGAGTAAAGCCTTCTTCACTCTTGTCAACTCCTTTCTTGTTTCCAGTCTAGTTCAAGGGTCTCTAGTTTTCTTGTCTTTTGGCATTAGCCATTCCAATTTCTTTTTAATATATATACTTCTTTATATTTAATTCTTTGACAGAGGTCTCACTTGTTTATTTGACTTCATCCAGTTATTGTCCTTGACAACGCCTCATCTTGTCACTACAAGCTTCAAAGCAATCTTAATATTTTATTAAGACTATTATTGCATCCAGTATTATTTTTAGTCTATCATCATATTTTTCTTATGCTATTTGTTTTTTTTTTTTTTTTTTTTTTCCATAAATTATTATTTTTAAAAAATTATATTTTAATTAATTTCATAAATTTTATAAACTACTATATATACTATCATTAATAGATATTGAAAGATTAAAAAATGCTACTTATTAAAGATATAAATTTGATAAAGAAATATTTAAGATAATCAAATAATTAAATCTTTAAATTAAAAAAAAATTAGATAGTAAGAAATCAAAATAAGTATTTTTATATAAAAATAATCAATAAAATTTTAAAATAAGGTTTAAATTTATAATATATTTTTACAAGATTTATAATAGATTAAATTTTGATTTCATATAAGAATTAATTTTTTTTTAAAAAAAAACCTTTGAAAGCTTTATAACGAGCATATAACTTTTAAAATTATTGTTCAACTTGTAAAATATTTTTATCATAGTTATTTAGATAAATAAATAAATCATGACCATATATTGCATATAAAGATATCTAAAGATTCAATTGTGTCTAAAAAGCTTCTATAATGTTTTATAGAAAAGATGTTATTAATTATTAATATTTCTATCTAACATTATTTTTTAAGTAGTGTAAATATTATTAATATTACATTATCTTTTATAAATAAGTTCTGCAAAGAATTTTAAAATTCTAAGTTATTGTAGAAGTTCAAAAAGTTTAAAAAATATTGATTGGTATTTGCCTCAAACTTTTATTTATAATCTATAAAATGATAGTTGATAAATCCTTAAATCCATAAATATATTTTAATATTCAAATAAGAATATTATCCAATTATTTGATCATAGTTGAGGCCTTCACAACTACCTTTAAATAAAATTTAAAAAATACTATTGGTTGTAGCATTTAAGTTTATAAATATTACTTAATTCCAAGAATTTCTTCTATGGTCATTATATCAAATTTGTTTTGTTATACTATCTTTTTGAAGAAAAATATATTAATTTTAAAAAAAAAAAAATTTAATTTAAAATTTTGATAATAAAAATCATTAAAATATAAATAATTTGTTTGTAACTTTTATAAATATTATATCTTAAGATGAATTTACAAACTTAAAATTCTCTACCTTGTCAAAGAAAAATTGTAAATAAACAATAGACAAATATAGGAAGCATTACAAAAGTGGATGCATCAATTTTATTTCTTACTTTATATCATCTTATTATTTATAAAATTAATATTTAATTTAAATAGATGTTGATGAAAAATACAAAACTTTATTCATAGGTTTGTAAGATTTTATAATATTTTTACAAACACTTCATAATAATATGTTTGAACTAATGTATAAGATATTACAATTGTTTTTTTTTAATTGCCAATGGTTTTTTTATCCAATGGTTTTTTTACATTAGAATCTGTTTAATGTTTATTTAATCAAAGTAATATCCTTTATATATTTTATAAAAATTACTTTAAGTGAAAAAACAACAAAACTCTTTATTTATAATCTCTACATATCCATATAATTGATATTTATATTATCAAAATTTATTATTATAAAAACAAAACTATAAGAATATGAAGTTAGAAGAATAATAATAAATTTAAAAAATATATAAAACCATGACTTATGTAATAATGGTTCATAAAGTTAATGAAATTGTACAAACTTATCATATTTTTTATACAATTGAATCTACCAAAAACCATTAAAAATAAATTCTAAAGTATTGTTAAATCTAAATTGATTTATGTCACGGACATAAGAATTATTCTAATAATTATGTAATTAATAGAAGTAGATAAAATAAGTTTATTTGATATTATCTTATAGAAAAGCTTCCTAGAAGCTTTATAGACATGGAATCACCTTTATACATGTCTATAGATGATTTGTAGGTTAGAAACTTGGTCAACAAGCTAGCCACGTATTACATATATTGATAGCTTGTGGAACAAGCTCAGTACATGGCATACATGTAAGAAACTTGTCTTGCAAGTTTAACACGAGTCTTACAAATTAAACACGTATAGGAGGTCCTATAGAATGCCACCACGTAGCTCTTAAATAGATAATATTTATAGAGACAATAGTGAAGCCTTCTTCACTCTTGTCAACTCCTTTCTTGCTTCTAGTCTAGTTTAAGAGTTTCATGTATTTTCTAGTCTTTGGCAATAGCCATTCCAGTTTCTTCTTGAATATACATATTTTTTTATTTCTATCTTGTTATTTTTCTTAGACATAGTTTTTACTAACTTATGCATCTGTTTTAGTTCGTATCCTTGACAGTTTGTTATTAGTAAATTATATGGCTTATAAAGTATGAACTATTATACTTAATCTTCTAAATTAAACTATAAATGGTGAAGACTTGGTCTTAAAAAAAACTTAAATTTAATATTAGTTTAAGATTAAATGGCTATTCCAATTTTATATAAGTGTATTATAAACAATATAGTTTATTTAATATTATTTGTAATATTTTGTTATAATAAAAATAAAATAATAATTATCAAAATTTTAATTAATGCTACTTATTAAAACTTTCTATCTAATATGTTGCCATATTTAATTAGCTTTTAGAAACTAATTTTTAATATAATATTTAGAATAACAAACTAATATTAATTTTTGAATATTTGTAATTAGAAATTATATTCTATTTGATTTTAGAGCTCTTTTAAGAAATGAAATAAATAAATAAATAAATAAATAAAATCTAACCCCTAAAATTTAAATTTTTAATTATTATTAAAATTTTAATTAAAATTTAATTTTTATTCTAATATTTTAAAAACTCTTCCAATTATCATATATAAATACTATTATTGGTTTTTTCTTCTGCATTAATAAATAAATTATTTTTATTAATAAATCATTATTAATGAAATCTACCTGAAAATAACACACACAGTCACAAATTTCAAAACTTCACAACCGGTTTTTTACAAAATCCAGAATTTAATTTGTAATGGAAAAAATATAATATTTCTTTAAGTACAATAAACTCATTAAATCTTATTTTAGTGAAAGTCAATACTCTGAAAGCAATTCCTCTTCCTACACAAACCCAATAAAATCCGCGTGTAATTTATTTGACACGCCATGTTACTAAAAATACTGAGAGAAAAATCTTGTATGGGAACAACGCCACGTAGGACTGGGCAAAGAAGTGTGAAGCCCTCAGAAGGCAGCACCCAGGCATGTTCCGCGCGCAATCCGTCAGCGCGGGAGAGGCCAGGCTGCACCCGGTCACGCGCCAATGGGGACCGGGTATAGGCGGTGGCCCGAGGGGTGGACACCGCTTCCTGCTGGGGCTGTGCTGGGCTCTCGCACTCTCGTCGTCATCGCTTTTGCTCCTGCTGTTGTTGCTGTTGCTGCATCGATGCTTCTTCTGCTCCATGTGGCGCTCTATTTTAATCCCCTTGTCAATCAGTGCCCCTTCGCACCCTCGCCCTCGCACTCCCACTATCGTCGTCCCTGTGCCGCATCCTTCTGGTGAGGGCTTTGTCCCGTTCTAGCTTTCTCGCGCACTTGGTCGATTTTCCTTGCTCGTTCAATTGTTCGCTTGATCGTTCGTTGATTGCTTGCTTCCAGCACCCCTTTCGCGGCCCTTTGCATACTGGGTTGTGTCGGTTTACGTCTTTTTTTAAGAGATTGCGTGGAAGAGAGTTGTATGCAACGCATTCTGCTCTCGTTTGGACTTGGGAAGCGGCCAGAGCTTGGGCGTGTCAGCTATGCGACCCTCGGGAATTGCATGTTTGTATTACAGGCCTTGATGTGGGTTGGTCAAGCGGTGTGTTCGGGGCAATTAGGGCTTTGGGACGGGGATGGTAGAGGGGCTGTTTGGTGAGGTGATTTCCTAGTCGTGCTGAAATCCACAATTGCTTTTGCTGTTCATTGTCGGTTCTCGATGCGACTTGGTAGCGCTGAGGAAATCGGGGGTGATGAAGAGACTAAATTTTTTGTTTCGGCTGTTCGGAAGGTGTTGCGTGTGCTGGTTGTCACCCAAATTTTTTTTGTTCGTCGTTTCATGTATCCTTTTTCTTTTTCTTTAATATGATCGTTTGCAAATTTTTTAAGTTTACATTTAATAATTCGGCACAGGGTGTTTATTCCTTACATTTTATTTTCTTAAGAATTTGTGTGGACCATGGGTTAGAAAGTGTTGCGTGAGAATTGTCCTTCAGTGAACCTGCGAAGTTAGCATTTTGCATTAGGTCATGGCCTGTACCACAATATTGGAATCTGAAAAGTTCATTGGCACTGCGCATTGCGAGCATCAGCGTTTAAATAGTACTACCATTAAAGATATATGTGGTTAAGGAGGATTTCCCTCAAGTTACTTATCAAATTTGCAGCATTGGAACTAGCTGAATTACAGTAGATTGAATCGAACTAGCTGAATTACAGTAGATTGAATCAGTTGAGGGTTTTGGATCAAAACAAGAAATTTCCTCATTTTGTTCCTCGAAAGTGATGTGATTGCATGTCCTATGGTGAAAATACTGCTCTCTCTGTCGATTTTTATTTTACTCCCAACTCTATGCATTTAAACTGCGCATTAAGTCTGTGTTCATTGTTTTAAATTTGCTGCTTCCATGAATTAGGTCATCGCTGAGGTGGTCACCGCTTGAGTAAGAGTGAGCACAGCTGCTATACATGAAGAAATCTACAATCGGGAAAGAAGCTTGGTGATGGGGGTTAGAGAGAGGAAGCTCTATGAGACTTTTTCAGGAGGTAGCGGTTGATGACGTGACAATACATAGACGGAGAGCAAGCAAGCCTAGGGCCGGAGATATGCTCTTTAAGATTTTGTCAGAACTGGTAGACACCGAGCGGGTGGGGGCCTTTTCGGCCCAGAGGCGGGGGTTGCAGCGGGATGATATTGGGCGGAACTGTGGTGTGAATAGGCCGTGTGCCATCGCCATCACTCTGTGGGTGACCATTGTATGCGTGTTGCTGGGAGTGGCCACTGGTTATCGACCTTTGAAGGAAAAGGTGCTTAGCTTTGAAGAATCGCCATGGCACGAGGTATGAATTTCGTCTGCATGTTAAGGCTTTTATTACTACTTGTCAAGAATGTCAATTCCGTGGCACGATACTTGTTTCTCCATTTCACGCGTCTGAAAGCATTAGGGATCTGTTTTCGAACGCAGGATTATGTGTACACATCAAATGATTGTGTGTAATGTAAGATCGGTTTAGGATTTATGTTGATTGGCAGCTTTTTCCTTAGAAAAAAAAGCTAATGATCCTATCGGGCGTGTGTTTATACTTCATTTGTTGTTTGGGTTCCCGTGTTTGTAAATGCAGCGTCTATTTACAGAAGGCAGTGGAGGACAGTTGGGTCCGTACTCGATGTTGAACATCTCAGGGACTTACAAAGGTGAATGGTTGAACTGATAATGTGTATTTTGTGGAGTCGGCCTGTATTCTATATTTGTTGCAAATGCTGCCTTTTTACGCTAAGCACTTATTTTGAACGTTTATTTTGAATGTCGGTTGGATCGATGCATGTGAATCAATTCGTAGTGAGTATCCTAGTGTCCTATTGTTCATATGAGTACAGTTTCTGATCGATTTGTACATGAATATCATGTTTGAAGTTTGGTGTGCTTGTGCTTTCGCAGGGACATGGTCCCTTCGCAACGGCAACTTTTCATCCAAGTTTCCCGTGTTCCAGAAAGCGAGTGGAAATATAGTTTTTGAACTTACAAGCTCACTAACTGACATACGGGGTGTACACTATGTACAGGTAAACAAGTTCAGTTCAGTTCATCCCATCCCATCCCATCCCATCCCATCCAATTTCAATGACAGAACATAACAGGCTTGTTCCAGTTGTTGAGGATTCTCCTTTACATAAGTTTAATCATCTTTAGTTGTAATATTGTGGTCACTAGTTCTAAGTTTTTTGAGTAATTTTCATGGTTCACTAGGGAGAAGTAGTGCTACGCGATGGTGTATATATAAGCGATTGTGATTTGCAAATGAAAATGGAAGGGGTTTATGTGTGGCCCTTCCGCCAACTTCGGATGGTTTTGAGCAGGTTTGTTTTCTGGTTATGAATGGCTGAATACTTGAAAGTATGTTTAATGTACATGTGTTATTTGCACTTTTTAAAAGCATGCGCGCGCATTATTTAGATTTGGCAGTCGAATGAGGTGCAAGGGCTTGTGCTAGTGTCTGTGCTAATTTGTTTAGAACGCTGATCTCCTCTTGGTGTTGTTACTCAGTGCGGTGGACAGTGAGATGAATCGAGGTGAAGATTTCATTCGTTCCAGTCCCTACCACTTGGTGAGCAGATCATCCGCATTCCGTTTGTGGTACCGTTTATCATATCGATTTTGTGTACTCAGAAAGTTAAATCTTTTGTGGTGTACTGTAATCGTTTGTAGATTTTTTCTTTGGAGTGAAGATTCATCATAGGTTATTTGATTCTTAGGCTGAAGGGTAAGCGTGATCTTCTTTTTAGGAGGAGGATCAGGTACTGACAGTGCTAGAGGCATTCATGTGGGTGTTGTGGCTTTGTTGCTGAGTCGCAGCTCGGCATGTTCTCATCGCAGGTGGCACAAGACACTCCTCGTAATTACGATCGAAGCAAAAGAAAGACTTGTACGTGTCTAAGTGCCCTTTCCATTCACTTGGATTTTGCCTGGTTTAGGATTGTGAATCAATTTTGTGATCACAAATTTATCATGGTTAAACCTGGTAATTATATTCAACAATGAAATTAGGTGTTGCTGTATGACTTGACAGTCTCTTCTATGTTTTCACTGGATCAATCTTTTTGCCACTCAATGCAGCACGTATTATGGAGATGGGAAAGATGTGCAAGATTCAGCTCGTCACTCAAGTATCTCCCAGTACGCCAGATTATAAACGTGAGTTTGCAAGTCAGTTCTTTCAACCCAGCAAATCTGATAAATTTGAATTCACATACTACAATGTGATTAATTATAACTATATTCAAGTATGTTAATTAATTGGCTACTACTTTTCATCATGTGGAATAATGAAGTACACACTTTTACCATTTCGTTGTAGATATTACATGTAACGTAATTGGTTATATTTCTGGTTTCGGTTCTAGAGAGATTTGAGAACACATTAAAACTTCTCCACTTCTGGTTAGATGCAAGTGCGAAGGATACGTAGTGGGTTGAGTGACTCTTGGATTCGTAATACAATGATGCTATGTGGATGTTTTTGTAGATCAATCTATACTAATGGTGGGGCCTTTGCAGACGGGGAACATGAACGTCAAGTTTGTGAAATGCGAGGGTTAGTAGAAGGTCCCAGTATGCATGAAGACCAAGGCGAATGTTTCTCTCCGCTTGTCGTGAATGCCACGTCAGTGAACGTGGAATTGTATTATAACAAAGCCGTCAACTACACGTTGATGGTCACTTTTGTATCCAATTCATCTAAATAATGATAAGGTTGTCTTGTATTTGAGGTCGTCGTATGGTTGTTTCATTGTTATACTGAAAAGATTATCAAAGCGTCTTTGCTGCCTTCGTATCACAAGTCATGCCCGATAGAGTTTTCTTCCATCATTTGTGAGGAGTTTGATTGTCATTTTCTAGTTTTGTCGGTCCGTTGACTATTGCCGTGTACGAGGCTAAGTACTGATAGCTCCCCTTAACCCTACTTTTCCAGATATCGTTTCTGCAGGTTCTTTTCTTGATACGTCAAATGGAGCACAGCAACACACAATCCGTACTTCTCGTTGCTTTGGAGAGTTTGTGTTTTAGTTCGAACATTGTGACTTGTATCTTGTATAGGATTCGTGTTTGTTGATACGTGAGCCTTCGATGATTTAAATGATATAGAACAACTGATGTTGATTTCCTGATGTTGAGTGATTGCAGAATCTGAATTGCTTGTTGTGTGGATGGTTCAGGGTGCTGCAAAGGTATCATTGATGATGATAGGACAACAAGCTATCTTGGATGCGTATCTTTGCCTCTTGCACCTCACGGCGGGCATTCTTGTAGGTATGAATCCTGGTCCCATTCCACTAATGCAAGTTAGTATCATAAGTCTGGATGGGCAATGTCAGAGCTGGGCTCCAGGCTCGTTGCACATGACGTCCATTTCTTTTGGGTTCACTTGTTCAAATATCAGTGCGGAATGATCAGGTCTCGCCAGGTGTAGAGTTCATATAAGTGGGAAAGTAGATGATAGAGGTTTTGAGCATCACTTTTAGGCACTTTGGCTTAAACAGCACCTGCCTGTAGGTCGGGGCTCATATACTATAACAGCGTGGAAGCGCAGGGAAGAGATCAATCAAGAAGGTGACACCTTGTAGTCGTAGAGACTTTTTCTCTTTTAATTTTTCAAAAAAAAACTGTAACATAATTGTCTCTGCGCTATTTACTTTGTAGTAACTTGTGCTCATTCCTTGCAAATTATAAGCGAAGCCTGATCTGGGTGGAAATGATAAGCTGACACTGTACAATTTGTTTGACTCATTTACAGAGTCGCTCTTTAATGCATTTGCGACTGCTGCATTTTTCAAGTTTATAATATTCTCAATATTTGAGATGCGGTACTTGCTTGCTATTTGGAAGTCGCGAAGGCCTGTCAGTTCTGGAGAAGGGTGGGAAAATATGCGTCGTGAGCTTTCAGTTCTCTATTCCCGTTTCTGTAAGCTTTCATTTCCTTCTATTTGCACTCGTGATATTCTTGAAAGTTTTACCATCTAGTTGAGGATTTACCTTTTTACACATCAGGAAAAAAAGAGTTGTGGTTGATGTCAAAGATTCCACTTCCTCGCGCATGGTTCCACTGGGCATTGTACTAATGGTAAATACTGCTGGTGCAGATGGATTTCTGCTAGGCGGCATACTGATTATATATGAGCTGCATAGCATGCTTCGCTACATCCTTTTCTTGTTTTACTCTTTTTGGATCCCTCAAATTGTGGTCAATGTGGTGCATGATTCGCGAAAACCACTCCACCCACACTACATTGTGGGTATCACCTTGACACGCTTAGCAATTCCCCTATACGCCTTCGCCTGTCCGAACAACTTCATGCGTATCGAACCTAACCTAGGATGGTGTCTTGGTCTAACCACATTCTTGGGCGCTCAAGCAGCCATACTTCTTCTGCAGCATTTCTGTGGAGCCCGGTGTTTCATTCCACGTCAGGTATGGACATGTACACTGTACTATGATCTAGCTCTAACAAATCCTCAATTTAGTAAAATTATCTTCTTCTTTTTTTTCTTTTTTTTCTTTTTTCACACGCGTTTTTATTGGATGATTGTTTGTGTGCAGCTGCTGCCTGAGAAATACAACTACTTCCGCAGAGTGATCCGTGCTAATGAACATCTAGAAAGGGGAGAGGAGTGTGCTCCTATTGACTGCGTGATTTGCATGGCTGCTGTTGATGTTTCACAGCGGTGTAATGACTGCATGGTGTGTGTGTTCATCAAACCAATCAAAGTTCCGTCATGTTGTACTCTGGGAATCATAAGAAGCTTAGGTCAACTGATGTTCATTGTGGTCACAAAACGCAATTAGAAGGATTTCTGTAGTGACACGGATTACTATTTTCCCACCTGTATGCATGCAACGGAGTATTATGTGGTCTTTCGTTTATGGTGTGATAACATTTCTGAAATATAAATCATCTGCTAATTATGAGATGGTTGGATCATTTTCAGGTAACTCCATGCGACCATTTTTTTCATACCGGGTGCTTACAAAGGTGGATGGACATCAAAATGGAATGTCCAACATGTCGGCGGCCGCTTCCTCCTATGTAGCTATCTTAGGACGTAGTTTATAAACTACTTTGGTTTGTCTCACCATAATATGTCCATTGGAGCTGTGGCGGATGGTTTAATGCAATGCTGCAGATCTTTCGATCCCTGTGAATTCTTTCACCTTTTTGAATTCTCTTCAACAGTCTTAAGAGTTTGATGTTGTTGTTGCAATGGCATTGGGTGATTGCCCGTGTTGATCCTTGTCATGAGTGTATTCAGAGGCAGACTTGTCAAGTGTTTTAATTTAACACATAGGGCCCCTTGCTTAGCAATTTAGAGTCACTGATTTTTCTGAGAATGCTCGTCTTTGCCGCAACGCAGCAACTCAGGTAAAACAGATCTAAAAATTATAGTAAAAATAAATAAAACAATGCACTTTGGCGTTTGTCACCTTCTGTAAATCGGAAATTGACAGTTGTTCTATCGATTACCCTTCCACGAATAAATAATCAATAGAAGACTAGATTTTAGTAAATTTTGCATTTATTGCATCTTTGCAGTCTTTGCAGACTATTCATCATAATCAGTGAATGATCAATCTCACTATGGAGTATTACTAATTCTTCTAAAGAATTTCTAACCTCGTTCTAACATTCGTACTAAGAGGTAGTGGTTAGTTTCATTTGAGATCAATTCTCAGCTGTGTGCAGTTTTCTGCATTTAACACTCATTCAATAAGCTTATACCAAGGGGAAGTAGTCGGAGATTAGTCGGTGCAAGAGAAGGTTTTAGTATTTTAGGATAACAGAAAATGCTATTCTGAAATAGGAAATAAGTACATTACTAATACAACCTAGTCAAAGATATATTTTTGTACAATTTTAAATTTAATAAATAACATAAATGTATATTTGTCAGTTGTTAATCATTCATAGAAAACAGGTAACCTTTCAAACTTGTTATATTTGTTACTTTTTTTTTACTCCAAACCTAAAGATAAATTTTATCAAGTGTACTATGCTGTGCATTTGTGTATGTACAATTTTTAATATTACTTCTTGTAATTTTATACATGCACAAGTAATGATGCTTGGTAGTCAAAACACTTCATGTATTTATTTTTCAAAAATACTACATGTATTTGTGGATATCCTCTATCTTATTTTATAGATTCTAAAATGAATGTGATTACATATTATATATTTTACAATTTAAAATAATTTAAATGACACCTCAGATTAAAAATAAATAAATAAACATATATTTTATTTAAATCGTAAATTACCATAATTTGTGAACTACTACATAAGAATGATCAAATGCTAAATCTTTGCAGATATAAATATTTTTGAAAAAATAAATAAAAGAAATAGATGTGATATTTATTTTAAAATTTAGCAAATAGTGTACTTTAAATAATAAATAACAATCTAACGTTTTTTTTGAAATGGACTCGACCATTATTATTACATATTTGAAATTTGAAAGAATTATGCCCTTGTACTAGAATCTATAATGCAGGGTCAGGATTTCACTTTTAATATTCAAATTACCAACTTTTTTAATGCTACCCTACCATCTCCTAGTAGTTTAAGATCATTATTGACCATATCATTATTCCAATTGAACCACATAAGTCATTTCACCATTGCCATGTAACCAATCACAAATTGTTGAAGTGATAAATTATGCATCACAATTGACCTACTTATTTTTTAAAAAAAGTACACACACACACACACACACACACAACTTAATTAATAATAATAGTAATAAATAATTCTTAAAAATCTCATATGATAGAATCAAATACAAAGCATTGGAATGATACAAATACAAAGTTAATGAAAAGTGGAGGAGTTTGAACCTCACATCATCGATGGTTGTAAGCATTAGACCCACCGTTTCCATCTGTCCGAATGAATGAATGACCGTGACCAAGGACAGAAGGATGAATGCGAATCATTCATCATGGGCTCTGTAGTGTTAAGTGGGCCTTGCCGAGGAAGAGAGTGTGTTTGTCGCGGCGTTGTCTTCCTTCGCAACGAGAGCTCCTTCGCTACCGACATCGCCCCTGCTGTGTCCTCCTCCTCGATCTTTCAAGGTTCTATTTCTTCCCTGTTGCGTGCGCGATGGAAATCCTGCATCGTGATGTCGCTTCTTTTTCCGCAGTCATATGACACCGTTCTGTATGATTCCCCTGGAGGGTGTTGTACTCTTGCTTACGCCAGTTCAGCTTAGGGTTTCGTTGCAGGATTGTGAGGAGAATTGTTGATGTTAAGAGCTTTTGTACAGCGATGCTTGGACGAGTGTTGTGTGTGTGTGTGTTTTTTTTTTAAGAGAGTGGGCCTTGGGTGTATACCGTGACTCTGGTAGTGAGATTATTTTTGTAGTTCCAGAGAGGTCTGGATTAGGGCTTGCGTAGAGGTGAGCTCCGATCTGACTGGGAGTGGTTGTCTTTTGCATTGCTTAAGCCTTCTCAAGAGCGCCATAGGGTGCTCTTTTGATTGATATGGATTCCGATTGCCTGATCTCGACATGAATTCGAAATCTTCCGGCATTTCGTCTTTCTCGAGTTTCCTTGGGTTTTCCTTGTATTACATTGCCTTTCGTTTTCAGTTCCCGTGTGTTTCTCTGGTGGTTCAATCTTAGTTGTTGTCATCGTGGGTATTGCATTACTTTCCGAATCCTAAGTTCAATTTTTTCATATTTGTAATAACCTTGTGCTGCCTACAAAGATGAGTTGTTGACTTTTCCTAAAAATTTGAGTATGGCGCTAGTGCACCGTGATTGGCAGTTTAAATCTAACTTTACAAGAAACCCATGGCTTGTATTGCAATACATTCCAGCCAACTATTTGCAGTTAAGGTTTTTTTTGTTATCTTGGCCTTACAGTAGCATTGTTGTTGCGGTGTTGAGCAGATGATTGACGATACGGATTTGGGCTTCTTCGCCAACTTTTTGGGGGTTACGATATTTGTATTGCTGGTAGCCTATCACTATGTGGTGGCAGAACCAAAAGTCAAGGCACAATAGAGCAGCAGGTTTTGCGCCCGGCATGAAATATGAGGGATGTTTACTGCATCCTGTCAAGGAGACCACTATGATGAGAATCGCGACGCATTTCATTGTAGTAGAGCAGTCATAATTTGGCATTATTGTAAATGAATGCGCTTTCACGATACCAAGTTGACTGATTTAATTGTTTATCAAATACAACGTGGTTTCTACTTCAATTGAAGTATCTGAATGCTATCTTTCTGTAGCATTTCTTAGCACACTCGTGTGCAACCGCCTTTAAGGTGTTGTGGTTGTGCGCTTTCGGCAACCATGTTTGATGCCTCTAGAATGACCCCTTCTGAATGTAGACGAATTGCCACTGTGGTATGAACAGAATTTGCTTTGTTACATTGACCCCTTCTCCTATGTTTCTAGGTTTGTGACCCTTCAAGCTGTCTTGTCAACTATAGAAGTCATGCGTGTCCTGCCCAAATACTCTGTTTGGTTGCTGCATGTGATGTGTGTAGTTCCAGCAAATTTTAATAATTGCAATTCTCTAATTGAGCTGTAGTTTGAATGATGACTCGATGTCAGGAAACAGTAGTCGTGACATCTTCAGGTGCAATGGCTGGCAGAAGATACAATCGGTGTTATTATAATATTTTGGTTAACCGTATAGTTTCTTGAAAGAATACTATTCAACATATTGTTACTATTCTTTCGATGAGTTTGGTACAAGCGGCGTATATCGCAAAAACGTAACATTGGAGGAAAACTTCATCATTACTAATGCCATTCTATATCAGATGAACTATAATGTTAGAACATGGGGTGGTTTCAGAAATGAAAAGATTAATAAAAAAGGCAGGTCATTTCCTGTAAATTTGCTACCGAATATGAGTTGTGTTCTAGGTTATCAACCATGTTGAAAAATTCGTGAGACAACCAACTGCCGACTGCTTGTGTAGAATTCCAAAGAATCGTCCAGACATGTGATCCTACATGGTCATTGCTCGCTGGGAATGGATGGGAGACCCCATTGAGCATAATCAAACTCATTAAGGGATCCCAACACCTGGTCTGCCTCCTGACACAGGGCTTTGTCTAAATTGGGGTCAGGGATCATGACAACGGGCCTGCATTCATAGAACCCACACTGCTTTAGAAACACTCTTCGACAATGTAATGCAGAGGGATACCAGAAAGACTAATCTGAGGATACAACGTTATGATTTAACTAGTTAAAGATTTTAATTCAACCAATTTTATTTTATTTTGGTGTATTCAGTGATATATGAACACGTAACCGGCACTTTGGAAACCAGGCCCACCTAAAACAACGATTCATGTGAGTTTGAATGTACATCTAGAAATGCCAAAACAAAATTGCATTTGGGAAAGCAGCGAACAAACTCACATTCCAGCTGCGTGAGCCGCTGCTACTCCTGATGGAGCGTCCTCGAAGACCAGTACGTTTTCCACCTTCAAATCGGGATCCTGCAACAAAAATCCTATCATTTTAGAACATCCATATGAGACAAGCCACGACTGCGAACATCTCGCACTAAATATCCCAAAACTCAACGTGCTGTACCATCCATGTGTATGTGGTGGATGGTGATTTAAAAATCAATTGAACTTACACAGACCTCAAATCGGTTCGCAGCAACTAGGAAGATGTCTGGTGCTGGCTTCCCATGCATAACACCAGGATCGTCACCAGTAACAACATGGTGCATAAGGGAAAAGAGTGGACCGTGTTTTGTTGACTTCAACTCAAAGTGGCGGCGGTGTGAGCTGCGAGAGAGCAGCAAAATGTTAAGCGTAAAATCCACCACTATTGCCCTTGAGATCCTTCAGTGTTTTCAATCTGAATATGAACTGCAAAACAGCAAGAAATATAATATTTTCGGGTGGGTATTTTATAAGACCACTTCTGCTATTGGACTTCATATCAGGTACCCTGCATAATAGTATTTAACTAGGGTGCTTTGATTCAACAGTGCAAACTTGTGCCAGCTCAGCAAATGCCTTTGCTCAACTGGAGGTTTTGCGGACAGCGGAGCCCATTTACAAATAACCACCGAGGAAGAACACACCTGGTTGCAATTGCCATTGGAACGTTGTTGGCATGTAAATGCCGGATGAGTCGCTCGGCACCTGAAGATGGACATGGAAAAAACACCCCGCATAAGTGGTATTGTAAGGTGAAATTGGAGGAATCGATCTACCAAACAAATATTGTTAGAAATAAAAGCACATTGCGAAAAGCACACCAGGCATTAGGTCGCTCTCGGGGAACATGGCATGAAGCATAGTTTCCCGCCGTTTAACAAATTCCTCAGCCGTGAGGATTCCTGTCAAACCAGTGTCCTGGATAAAAATCTGCCCAGCCTCCAGTGCTTTCTTTCCCATCATTTTTGCTTTCAGAGACCAGTCAAACGTCTTCCCATACTCCGCCAATATCTTCTCCTGGACGATTGTGTAGAACTTCTCGGTATCTAGATCAGCATAAATAAAACGATTAGAAAACTGATGAGATAGCATTCCTCCATGAAATAAGTGGGACTTGTGAAACTAAGTGGCATTGCAAAGTCTTTGGAACAAGTAATGCATGACTTATCCGTCCGCAATGAGAGCGTGTTAGCAAAGAGAGTGCATTACTATGGTCAGAAGATGACCCACAGCTCCGTCAATGCACATGGAGCAGCTTACGTTGCAATCCAATACTGGATCGAAGTGAAATCTCGTGTTTTGAAGATACAAACACTGATATATCATTTATAATGCTCCACGAGTGTGACGATTAAACGTACAAGGTCAAAAGAAACAAGATATTCATGACGGATTACTGATCACCTGCCTTGGACTAATTTTCCACCTTCCTGAATATAAAGGTAGTGATTAATAGAGCTCATCAGACGCTCAGCATCAGACGCATTGTCAGGATTTCCAATTGCCGCAACGCAATTAACAGAAGCATTCTCAACATTTCCGGTTGCATCCTTGAACCCTAAGCCTAAAACCCTAATTCCAGGATTCTGGAAAGAGCGCACTACAAGAGAGTATACCCACCAAGACTCTCACACACAAGCAGAATTTGCAAACTACAGAAGATTCAAACCACACCTGGATATCTCCACACACACACAATCAACGTTTCCCAGCAAGGCTCTTTCGAAATTTCATGCTGAGGCACAGACGCACCTAAAAGCAGACCGTCCATGTCAAACAAGACATGCTTGATCTGCCGAGTCACGGCAGATTTCGATGCGACCACCATCTTTCTCCAGTAAAATATCTTGCGTGCACAATGTTGGCTACGAACCACCCTCGATCGAACTGAACCTCCACGCAGAACAGAATTCAACCCCCTACTCAATCTCCACAACCATCCAAGGTTTGGCCACAAACAATCCACACTTCACACCATCCACGAGTTTACATAACATTTTTGTCTAAAGATGGAAATCTGACACACGGGTAATCTAGATTAAGGGTCAATGCAGCTATAGGCAGTAGGGTCTACTAGGTTCTGATTTAGATTTATATTAATAATTGTTCTTTATTAATATTGAAATAGCAGGGGTTTAATGCAGTTGAGGATCTAACCGCCACCCTTTTCAGTCCTTGACTAACCCTAACTGTTGGTTTGAAGTGGCTGGTATCATCGCCCAGTGTGTCTCCACTGGTGGCCGTTACCTGGCACCGGCACTGCAGGCCTCTGTTCATTTTCTCGTTTCTCATCCTTCCTTGACTGTAATATATAATTGGTTTGGGCTATACGACTTGTCATCAGTTGGGGACCCTATGCTGCCCATATCTGTTGAAGCTCCACCTCCTTTGTTTATTCCAGAGTTGAAAATCAATGAGTTGAAGCTTGTCAATTGTAAGTACCAATTTGAGGATTTTGTGCAGAAGACAAAATCACTTTATATGCAAGTTGTAGACATTGTAGTACAAGTTCATACAATCACCAAGAATAAGGTACAAGTGTATTGACATTTTATTCATTTATTTATTTGTGTCAATGGAGGTTTTAAATGATTGAATATGTGTGTATGTATATACAAATATATATGAGGATTAATTATTTTGGATAACTACATTAAAATAAAATAAAATAAAAGAATTGATGGGGTCAAAGTCAAATCTGAGCATGGAATGAACAACCTTACAAAGTTGCATTTCTAATTTAAAGTTTAATATTTGAAAGATTGTCCAAAATGCACAGTTATCACAAACAAATGCAAGTAAATTAGAAAGAAATTCAAGCTCTTAAGTTTGAAAACATGCAAACCTATAAGCACACCGTTGATTTTAATATCAAGATAATAAGACTTTTAATAGACTTTTAATAGAGATTTTAGATGAAATAAAATATATTTTAAATGCATGGAAAAATTAAGAAATAATTCATGAAGTAATAAAAAGTCATCTGCAATGTCATGTCATGTTCTACTATAAAAGTAAAGTAAAAGACAACAAGTCAGTGTACTATAGAGATCATTCAATTTTGATCATCTGTAACAAAAATATTGGATTTGTACAAATAGAAGAAAAATCTATTGCATGTAACAACCAAAGTTGAATTGATACAAAATAATATTTATTTTAATATTAAAAAAGCACATAAAATTTTATTGTTATTTTTAATAGTTTACAAACAAATGATGGTAAAATTATAAAATATTTTATTTAGCAATTTTAAGTTTAAAAGAATAAAGGCACCTTTATTAACTTCCAAAAAAAATTAGAAGAGTTGAGATTGTCAAACAATAGAAGAAGATTATAAATTAAAGTCTCCTTATTAATTATTATCAATTAATAACCAAAGAATCCATAACCACTACAACATGTAAATTTGATAGAACAATCAAAAAAAGATTGTGAAGTTTTGTAACATGTTTTTTCTACTTTAATGTTTTAAGTTATTTTGGTGGAAATAGCTAAGTATCTTTTAGATAAATATTACATTGTCTTTGATTTGTATTAATATTATAAATATGTATATCTAATTTTTTTTAGCAAGTTCTAAATAATCATAATAAAACTTAATGTATTGCTTAAAGAGATCATCAAATAAAATATTACAAAAATAAAAAATTATAAATCTAAAATAAATAATATGTTCCAATTTGGTATATGTTATAAAAATTTAAAAAAATTTAAGAGTAACATTGGTTTAAATAAAATAATAATATCAATTGTTATCTTATCTATTTTTAAAGATAATAATTCTTTTATCTTTTATAATAAAAATTATTAACATTTAAAGTTTTTTTTTGTAAATTTTTTTAATATTGAATCATTTATTATTTGAATAAGAATAAGAAATTAAATTTAATTATAATAATATATATCAAACTATTACATTAGTAATATTTATTGTTATAAATAAATACAAATAAGTTTAAAATAATTTAATAAAAAATGATGCAGCTTAATCTAAATTATATATATATATATATATATAGAAAATTAAAAACTTAAATATTAAATAATATTTTTTAAATTCTATGATTTTTAGACTTCTATATTTCTATTGTGTTATTTAAATATTGATGTCTGAATATAATCATATTAATGAAGATAAAAACTAATTTAAAAAGAATAACAATAATAATAAAAAATATATCTTGCTCTTTTGGAAACTAAAGCTTTTATATTTTTTAATTATAAAATACTATTATTTTTAGAATTAAAGTTAATTTATGAAAAAATATATGAATGGAATAAATAGAAATAAATAAAAATAGATTAGGTTGATATTGTATATTTTATAAATTATTGTATAATTTTTTAATAAAAATATTAGATCTACATTTATCTTTAAATACATGATATTTTTATAAATTTTTATAAATTTTTTCATAAATCTAAAAACTATCATAGAAGCATTCTATAACTCCAATACTTGTATAAAAAGCCTTATGGTCTTTAAGAAAATCCTTGTGACTTTCTTTTTGTTAAGCTTAATCTTTTTTTTAAAAGAGTATCTTAACTATTTTATAAAAAATATGTCTTTGTAAGTTTAATTTATCTTGATTTATATTATTTTTAAAATATTAAGATTAAAATTGAACAACTTGGATGCATAGATAGTTAAAATTTAATTAATGTTAAGAGAATACAGTTTGTACAATAACTAACAAAATTTTAAATCTTACAATAAAATTTTATTTGGTTTTCAATTTATTTTGAAGAATTTTTTTTTCAATTTGCTTGATCTTTTTGCATTAAGCCAAATAATCAAATTTGTTGTTAAGTATATTAGTTAAACTCTTAGATTTCTGAATAAGAATAAAATTGTACTATAATACTTTTGTAGTTATTTAACAAGTATCATGATTTATCAAAATATCTAAGTAATAATATAGGATTTGTAAATTAAAGTAATATAATTAAAACATTTGAGAAAAAACTTGGTATTAGAAAAATAAATAAATAAATAAAATATTTGTACTTTTATTGTAGAGAATCTAAAAATATTATTTATTATTGTCAATAGAAACGAGACAACTATAAAACTAAGAGTAAAATTATAAAAGAAGACAATTTATTAGAAAAATGTAATTTAGCTATAATAAAACTATGTAGCTTGATTCTTATGCAACATTATCTTATAAAGATCCTATGTCATCTTCTTAGTATCCTATTTGCATTATATTATATAATTTTTAAGATCTAATATCTATATAGTTTATAATTGTTTATTATTCTGTTCTTTTGGTTTTAATTAAAGAACTTGTTAAAAAGCTATAATTTATTTTGAATACAAAAAAACTAAATTGTTATTGGTTGATATATATATATATATATATATATATATATATAGTTTAAATAGAATTTAAATACTCTATTCAAACATTATTCTTATGATTGACTGATTAGCCTTTGTAAAGGAACTTAACTACTATTTGGATTATTTTATTACCTAACACAAAATGGTTGCCTTAAAAAAAGACACTAATAAGAAATCTTGGGAATTATTTTATTTGACATTGAAATTTTCTTGTAAATACACCAATCTTCTTTATATAGAAAAACTGTGGATTATTATAGATATTTATAGATTATTGTATATTTAACAAATTGACCATCAAAACAGATTTTTATTTTTATTTTTTAAGTCTAAATTTTTAATAATTCCAATAAAATTAAAATATATACTAAAATAAATATGACCTAGGTATTTGTTTTAATGAGGATTTAAAATAGAATATAAAGTATAACATATAAATATAAAATATTTTTTTATACAACTTATTTTAACTCACATAAAAATAAAAATAAAAATAATGAATAACAAAATCTTCTTTTGAAACCAATTTATTTAATGTTCCTTATTAAGATACAATTGAATGTATCAGTAATTTTTTTTTGAAAAATAAAAAATTCTTATAATTTAAAAATATTTTGAATAAAATTAAACTTAAAGAAAATTTGTTACACATTAAAAGAAATTTATATATTTTGGAAGATCAAGTATGCCCCTGTGTACTTCAACTAAGACACAACTTTCTAAGAGCAAAGTATTATGGGTTTCAAAAAAATTGAGAATTTATTTCAAAGTTTAGGTTGCTTAAAAAAAACAATAAATAATTTATATAATATTTTGATAATGTAATTATATAAGTTTGGCATATACCACTAATCTACAAATATATATATATATATATATATTAATAGTATGAATGCTTTAATACTAGCTATACTATTATGTGAATTCTTCAAGCCTCTTTTAAAAAATTTGATATATATATATATATGTATATATCATTTTTAGTATTTATTTTTTCTTATTGTTTCATAGGATTTTTTAAACTGGTTTTATGAATAATAATATATCAATTTATCTTCTCAACTATAGTAAAATTTTAACAACTTAGTTTTTTGCTTTTTTTTTTTTTTTTTTTTTTTATTATTATTGAGAGAGTGATACAACTTTTTGTATTAATTTTTTTCGTTGCAAATGACATGATTGTAGTTTGAATGTAATAAACATCACTTTTTCTTTTTTGTAAAATACAAAGTAAAGGAAGAAAAAAAAAAGAGAAAAAGAAATACAGTTGAACACAATCAACATAACAAAAATTGAATGCTGTAAAATTGCAAACCATGTAAAAATGTTTCATTTTATTTTCTCTGAAAACAAAAGAAAGGAGGATTTTTCTACTCATCTATTGAATAAAAGTTTTATTGCTTTAAATGCAACTTACCAACCATGTAAAAATTAGAAAAGTAAAAAAACGAAAATACATTAAAAGCATAACAGTAGTTGTTCGTGACATTTTTAGAATAACTGATTTTATTTTTACTTAGTAAAGAAGCCAAGATTGATAAACCGAATCGGCGAAATCAAACCACATTTGTGCACGACTACCACACAAATAACCCTAATCTGAAAAATTAAAGCACGTTTGGAAGGGGAAGGGAGGAGGGCGTTCACATTGACAACAAGAGGAACGCATCAAAATTAGCCAGCATTGGCAACGCCGGCGGTGTGAACGCCACCACCATCGACCAGCGCCCATCGCCGTCCACATCTTACTTCCCGGTCACCGGTGACCGTCTCCCGGAGCGTGCAACCGGCTATTACCCGTGGCATCGCTACCACAGCGAGACTGAGGCTGCTGCTGCAGCAGCATCGCCAGAAAGCTCTTCTTGCGCTCGGTGTCTTGCAAGAATCATTGCAAGGCGAGAGGGGAGAGGAGCTCATGGGTGGAGCTCCACTGCCAGCACTCTGACTGCAGGCTATTTTCTGTGTCCAGAGCTCTTAGGTTTAGCCTCAGTGGTTGTGTTGGTGAAGAGTTGGAGCTCGGAGATGACGACGTTGTTTTGAGTAGTCAGATCTAGATTTGGGTTTTGTCATTTTTTTGAGTGTGTGTGTTTTCGTTTGTTGGGGGAGTTTCCTTTTTTTTTTTTTTTTTTTTTTTTTTTTTCCCTCTCTACCCGTTGCTTTCTTGGTCTCTTTACCTCTGTGTTTTTTCGGTTTTTGAAGAGGTGGGGTGAGAAGGAGAGTAATGGGCGAGGGAGGAGGATTGATGTGGCAATGGTTCCTGGTTCTGGCGACGTTGTGCATTGCTGCCGGGGTGGAGGGCAGGGTGCTTTTGAGTGCCAAGGATCATCGCTATAAGGAGAACGATAATGTACCACTTTTCGCCAACAAGGTTGGCCCGTTTCATAACCCGAGGTGCGTGCAGTACTCTCGCTGATGTCGTCTCTGTATTATTTGTATCAGGACTCCGAGTTGGGTTCCATTGGGCTTGTATTTTCTTGTTTGAACGAGGGGATTGGATTTGGCGATTTTGTGTTGCGGGGGTGTTGTGCAAAGATTTTGCGGGCGTGGGTATGAGGTGCTTTCAAGTTTGGAGATCCATACATATTAGCGGGACTTCTGGCTCTCAAGCAGTGCAACAGGTTGTGGGAGTTACCTATTCAATGCTCTCGATAGATACCTGATGTTTGTAGCGAGAATAGTAGCAGGTGAATTATTAAGAACAAGTCAGAGTTATCTTTAGTTGCGCCTAGGAAGTCTTGTACGGCGAGAGGAATACTGTGGTGCTCGTCCAGTGTGCCTGAGCGGGGCTACATTGGAGTGAGTATGTTGATTTCACTTTGATTTTGAGCATCACCTTCACGGAGTCGAAGCAGACATTGAACTACATTGTTGATAGTAAACTCCCACGCGGAGTGACGTCTTAGATCGAGTTTAGAATGTCTCGAGGATAAGTGTAGAGATGCTCTCTTTCTGGAGAATGTGTTGAAAACGGTTAGTGTACGGAATAGTTCTGTATGCTGTGCAGTGAGGCTGTTTTCTTGATTCTGCGAGATCCTGTACGGATCGGGTTCTTGGTAAAGATGTGATTATTTCCTTCAATTTTGAGTATCTCTTCCTCGGATCCAGAAGCGACAGTGCAAGATATCCTAGAATGATGGATTCTCGTTTTGATGGAGATACTGTGATCATCTCGGTTAGAAAGCATAGGTGGCTTTGTGAGAAAGCACAAGGAACGTTTAGTCCGATACTGATGTGATTGAGAAGTATAATTTTGACTGATTGTTTTGTGTTGGTTTTTCAGCGAGACGTACCAGTACTATGATTTGCCATTCTGTAAGCCTGATCACTTTGTTCATAAATCTGAGGGTTTGGGAGAAGTCTTGGAGGGAGACCGTATGGTGAACAGCCGTTACAATGTCACTTTTAAAGTTGACAAGTCCGTTGAGGATCTGTGCACCGTTACGCTCTCACCTTCCGACATCGTTAAATTTAAGAAAGCTGTAGAGCAGGACTACTACTTTCAGGTCTGTAATTCTAATTATTGTTCTCTTCGCAGAATTTTGTTATATCGCCTTCCTTTTTGTCAAGTAAAATTCATAAAAGCAGGGTTAGGACTGTTTAATCAGGGTCAATGTGCATAGTATGCAAGGCAGATTATTGATTTCTCAATTTTTTGTGCCCTGCAATATTCATATTGCAAGACTTGTTCAAGTTGCCTCCAAGAAATGTTTTTCCAGTTCGGTTTGATTTCCAATAATCTGCCTTTCTCTGAATCCTCTGACATAGTAAACCTGTCGTCCATTACCTCTGAATGGTACATATTACCATTTAGCTTTTCTATCAGCTTGGTGGATTAACTAACCGAAGATTCATTTTCCGCTTGGTTGGAATGTGCAGATGTTCTTCGATGATCTTCCATTATGGGGATTCGTCGGGAAGATGCTAGAGGTGGAAAACAAAGTGCCTCGCCACATGCTGTTTACCCACATTCTCTTCGAAGTGATGTACAATGATGATCGTGTGATCGAAATAGGCGTTCGCACTGATCCGAATAAGGCAGTTGACATTTCAGAAGAGAAGGACACTCAGGTTAAATTTACATATTCTACTCAGTGGAGTCCAATCGCCAAGCCCTTTGAGAAGCGCATGGAGAAGTACCAAAAGTACTCATTTCTGCCTAAACATTTGGAAATTCATTGGTTCTCCATCATCAATTCTTGCGTAACTGTACTACTACTGACAGGTTTTCTTACCACTATTCTTATGCGAGTACTCAAGAACGACTTTATCAAGTAAGTAAAGCTTCTTCTCCATGCTCTAAACTACTTTAGCTTTACTTCTAGATTTAAATTCTAGACTTTCATGAATTGCGTGGTGTGGTATTCCTTATTTCTAAATCTGTGTTGTTGTTGCCTTAATTCATCTATGTAAATGAAGATTATGAAACTGGCCTGGATACGCAATGTTAAATTAAACCTGAGTGTTTTACTTAGGCATTGCTATTTTATTAGTTTCAAGTTAGTGCTTTTTGTGTAATTAATTATAATCACTCAATTTTTTATGGTTCGTCGCTTCTGTATGACGATATAATTGACCTGAAAATCAATGCGTCCAAAGTCCTTGGAAGTACTTCTATGAGTAGAGAAGGGAACATAGGATCAGCTCTGCTACTTCTGACATTTTTTATGATCCTAGCGTCGTTATTAGGGCGACCAACATTTATTTATGTCTGCAACGTAAGAGAGTAAAGGTGTGCGGACTAGAGTTGTCTGATTTCATGGTTTGTTTTGCCAAAACAGGTACACAAATGAGGACGAAGAAGAGCACGAAGAAACAGGCTGGAAGTATATTCATGGTGATGTGTTCAGATTCCCTCCGTTTCCCAAGTAAGTGGTTTAACGTGCTTCTTGTTAATGAAAGGAAAACCTGTGGGTGCAATTCGTTGTTTTCCTTCACAGGCTCACACATCAATCGTCATTGAATGTCGTGAGTCATTGGACAATTTCTCGTGTCTGCATCTTTGTCTTTGCGCATTATCTAGAATCAGTCACAAGCCACTGGCTTTTAGCTTAATTTTTAATTTAGGATTTAATTGAACGCCAGTAAATACTGTTGTATCGAAACACACTATCGTTTCATTGCAACCTTTTCTTACAAGCCCCATATGTATTGGATGCAGTTTATTTTCTGCAGTCATTGGAAGTGGAACACAACTTCTGGTTCTTGTATTCTTCATCTTTGGCTTGTCACTTGTGGGTGTTTTCTATCCATACAACCGCGGCGCTCTCAACACTGCCTGCCTTGTCATCTACGCCCTGACCGCTGGAGTTTCTGGTTACGTATCAGCACATCTCTACCGCCAAATGGGTGGTGAAAATTGGGTACGTTACGTTATAATTTGTTTGTAAACCTGTTGGGAACCTCTTGTGGTAGTCCTCATTGTGCAACATCGTCCGCTTCTTTTCATCTAATGAACCTTGTTATACACTTTTCGGCTATCTTCTGGTTCTCGGAGTTTTCTTTTTCTTTTTCCTTCGCGTACAATCGATTTGCGAAGGTTTTGATTTCTCCCTTCTTCCCTTCTCTGTGGAATCATCTAATTTGTATCCAGATGATAGTGTTTGCCTGGGTGGCATTCTCATGGGTTTCTTTTCTGCTGGTTGCGATGTGTTCCAGGTGAGAAATCTGCTGTTGACGGGGTCGCTCTTCTCCGGCCCTCTCTTCCTGGTGTTTTGCATCAACAACACTGTTGCAATTGGTTATCAATCAACGCAGGCGCTGCCTTTTGGAACTATTGTTGTTATTGCCATTATTTGGATCGTCGTGACCTTCCCCTTGACTGTAAGTGCTCTTCAGTACTTTAAAAACTTCCTTGTTTCTCCTTGTAAAGGCTTGAATTGAGTTGGAATTTACTGTTGGAGATATCCTTCTGCAGGTTCTTGGAGGTATAGCAGGAAAGAATAACAAAGCAGAATTCTATGCTCCATGTCGGACCAACAAATATCCTCGTGAGATTCCTGCTCTGCCGTGGTACCGCAGAACTGTTCCACAGGTATGTGACGGTGTCAGTTGATTGGTTGGGACATTGTTCTCCAAACTTACGAAAATATAAAGGTCGCACCACGTGTATGCTCTGTTCATGCTTTATTCATTGTGTGCAAATTTTGAAGGTAACTTTGAAAATATAGCAACTCTGAAAATTCGGTATTGAAAGTTTGGTTTAAATATGATGTCATATGTTAATCCCAGGATACTTACTAGTTGTGTCATTCACACACTCAAGATGTGATGGTGTGACAGAATGTCACATACTACATGACCAAGTGGATATCCAAATAATGTGTACCAAATATTAATACGTGAGCAGATCCAAATAATGAACAAGTGGGACGTCTGAGTTAATTGGTTCTTCTGTGTGGGTGCAGATGTGCATGGCAGGTTTCTTGCCGTTCAGTGCTATCTACATCGAGCTCTATTACATTTTTGCAAGCGTTTGGGGTCACAAAATCTACACCATCTACAGCATTCTATTCATTGTGTTCATCATCCTCATTATCGTAACGGCTTTTATCACCATTGCACTGACCTATTTCCAACTTGCTGTTGAGGACCATGAGTGGTGGTGGAGGTATTCCTTAAACTATCATACGTTTGAATTTCTTCATCTCTATGTAAACTGAAGTTCGATTTTGGATATGGTTTGAATCACATTGTTAACATCCCAATAAGCTCTCGTTGGTGTCCTAGGATTGGGAACTCGTAATAGTGATTGCCATGAAACGGTCTTGTTTGTTAACCGGCTTTTCATCCTATCTTTACTGGAGTCTTTCGCTTTATGACCCTCCGTAGAACTAATTGTTGTTTCACTGGTGGACCCAGATCTGTATTCTGTGGAGGGTCGACTGGAATATTCATCTACGGTTACTGCTTCTACTACTATCATATTCGTTCAGGCATGGTTGGGTTAATGCAAGCATCTTTCTTCTACGGCTACATGGGCTGCGTTTGCTATGGATTCTTCTTGATGCTGGGGTCGGTTGGATACAGAGCGTCACTACTGTTCGTTCGCAACATCTATCGTGCCATCAAATGTGAGTAGGTTATCATGAGCTACTAGAGCCGTACACTTTCTATGGAGACGTTTTCCAGTTTTTGAACTGTAAAGCCATATTAGTACTTGATCAAACATTCTAAAGAAATAATATATGTAGGTGTTGAGATTAGGAGACAACTGCTGTGCAGTTCTATTTGTGCACGAGAGTTTTGCTCGACTCCTGGAGAACAGTAGTGGAAGGCAGCTGTACAGTATCTGTTAATCTAGTAGTGACGCAAATGACACAGTTTTTTTTAAAGATTGTGCTCCTGCACACTGAGATTTAGCCAGCGGGGCTTGCGGGAAAAAATGTCCAAGTTTTCATTCAACAGTTCATACCACTGCCTCATCACATGTACTTATCCATCCGACATTGATCTTTGTCTGAAAGTACCTAGATGTGAGCATTCCACATCTGAAAGTTTCAGTCTGTTGTTGCACTTGGTTGTTTACATGCAACACATCTTCACCGCACACTTAACATTTAGTACCCAGTTTATAGATCACACAGTCTTGTCTGCCATCCTAGTGGCCTTCATTACACGAACGCTCAATGAATATGCCTTAACGCCCTTGTAATTGAAGCTCGATCTAGCTATAAAAACCATCAGCACGATGTCATATTTGCATAGATAATTCATAGTTGGTGCAAGATAACACTAATAACTCACCACCCACATCACTCACTGCACCAACCGATGCACATGTCACAGTGGAGGTGGATTCACTCATCGTGCTAGGCTAGTGCGAGATAGGACCCACCGGCAGAGTTCGATAATAAGACTTCAAATGATAGCATGAGTTTAATATATGTAGCCATTTGATTCTGTCACGGCTCCCTCTGCACTCACCCCCTCCCTGCTCTGGACCTCAGTGCTGGTCTCCACCTCCTGTTTCTTCCTATTATTAAAATATTGTTATCAGCTAACGGTTTCCCCTCCAATGGCTGCTGATGCAAGCTTCAACTTGCAGGTACCAGTTCGTTTTCTAGATCCGTCCTCAATGCATGCTGACTCCTGACCTTTGTCTAGCCTCCACACTGGCTCAGTTCTACATGGAAAGCTTGTAGATTCCATCCAACACATGGTCCAGTCTCTCACAACAACATTGCCAAATAGAGCATGTGCGCTGATTTAATACTTACTCTTTTAATTGTTGTTTTGGTTGTTTTTTTAAATCTACTCCAGATTGTTTAATGTGGGTGCAAACAGACCCATGAACAGTGTAAAGCCATTGTCATGAAGCCAATCAGTTGTCCTTCAGCATTGAAGTAAAATAATGCTAGCTTGGATGGTGATGAGCCACCAAGGAAGACATTGAAATTTGAGCGTGAACCAAGAGTAGGGGTAGTTATTCATGCTAAACCAATACAGCAGATTTGGAAAAGGAGTATATATGTACACACACACACACATCGAAGAAACATGTGTTACTGAGGGTAAGAATATGTGAAATTTAATCAATTTTTTTGTTTTGAAGATATTTATGTCAACATAATTTAGAAATTTGGTTTAAAAAATAAAAAAGTAAGATTTTGCTACTAGGAGGTTTGTTTTAGTCATTTGATTATCTCTTGTATAATTTTTTTGATTTTTTATTACATACTTATGTGTATCATTCATTATAGCCTTGTAAATTACATTAGTTCCATCAAACATGAAATATACAATAAAAGATTCTTTCATGTAGTCTTCTTTAACATAAATTTGAGTGATTCCAAGTATTTATTTAATAACATGGATTAGGAAAAAAAAAGTGTAATGTTTATGTTTATGATATAAATAGTGTTTAATTAAATAAAAAATAGAAATTATTATCTAAATATTTAAGAATTTATTTATAGTGTACTATCATTAAACTTGATACATAATTTGTTATAAATTTTTAATGATATGATTTTTATTTTTTTTAATAAATTATAGATATTCTTTTAATTATATATATATATATATATATATATATTGATATTCTACTTCAAACAAGATTTTTTGTTATATGTACCAAATTATTGAAACTTCATTGATATTAAAACTTATCCATAAAAATATTTATAAAAAAAACTAAAATAGAATTAGAAAACTACTTTTATTAATCATACTAACTCTATCAAAATAATCATAAAATAATTTGTATATAAGAAATGATTTTATTATTTATTAAAATTTAGTATTAAATTAAATCAAGTTATTGACACTTGAAATTTTTCATAATTGATTTATATCATTTTCATAATATCTATTGATTTATATCATTTATTAATTTTAGATATTATAATATCAAATAATATTTTAAGATATTTAAATAATTTAATTTAAAATCTAATATATAATATTTAAAAAATAAAAATAAAAATCTCATTTAAATACCAAGACTTTGTTTTATTATATCATTAGTTCTATATTAAAAGAAAAAAAATCTTTAAAAAATAAAATAAAAATAGAATTTCTAAAATAATATTATAATAATTTCAAGTCTAGTTTTTTTAATTAAAATTAGGTATAATATTAAATAGATATAATTTTTTAAGAATAGTATTTATGTTTAAAATATTAAAAATATATGTTATCTAAATATTTATTATTTTATCATTAGATATTATAATTAGTTTTACAAATGATTTTAAAAATATTTTTTTAATATTTAAGAAATAAGAAAGAAAAAATTTCAAGAGTTTACTAATATATTGACTTTGTTGATGCCCTACTAATATATAAGACAAATATTAGTTAGTCCAAAAGGCATCACTTTTCATACAAAAGCACCCTAGTTTATTATAAACTTTATCTTTTGTTAGTTCTTTGAGTCAATCTTGATTTGACAAAATCCTAAATGGACATTTGAAAACATATATATCTCATATCTCTCTACAACATCTAATATTTCTTTGACAAATAGTAGAAAGTATGATTTTTTTTTTCTAGTGGCATTCAGCTTTTGATAGTCAATAAAAATGCATAAGTTTCTATTATCTTTTAGAATTACTATTATAAATAAAATCTAAATTACTTTCTTAATTAAAATAATAAATGCAACTTTAAGTAACTTGTTTATGTCTTGCCTTATAATAGTGGCATAATTCAATTTCATCTAATATCTAACTTTATATAAGGTTGATGCATCTTTTTCTGATTTTATTTAGTGATAAGCCACCAAAGGAGGAATTATCTTCAGGTCCTTGTACATTCATTCAAAAATATCTTTGAATTTATGATAAAGCGTTGTAAATACAACCTGTGTATTTTAATTGGTAGATTTATTAAAAGTGGTTTTTTAATATTATTAAGATAAGAAAGTACTAATTTATAGAATTTAGATTTGAAAGCTTCTTTAAGTGATTAGAGCCTTGCAAGATAAAAACATCTTTAAAACATGATTTTAGTGATTCTTTGAAGCAATTATCCTAGTTTATTTGATATTTATATGATTGTTTCTTTTTTCCAATATTTATTATTTAGTTCTTAAGGCTAATCTCTAAGTTGGTCTTTTTAATTTATATATTACATATACATGATTGATTTTGTGGCTACACAAAATTTCCAAAGTGTGATAAAATAGCTTTAATTTGATACTATTATATTATAGATATTAGAAGATTTTTTGTAATTCAATTATAATTATTTAGTAATTTTTAGAATATTTAAAATAATAATTTTATAAAATTTTAGAGGCCATTATGAAGAATTGGAGCAAGATTTGATTATGATGAAGTAAAATTTTCAAAAAAAAAAAAAAAAAAAAATCTACTAAGAGAAACTAATGTGACAAATGACTAATAAAAAATATGAGTTGTAATACATTAGAAGTAGGTAGGAAGATAAGTCTAAAGCCTTAAGGCGCCTCTAGAACATCCTTTATATGACTTGTGCTCTTTGTTGAGGCTTAAATCTTTAATCACATAATTAAATTATCCTTGAGATAAATTACACTTATTTAATTTTTTTTTAATTTTTAATTTTTTAATTTATCTTAATTTATTCATAATGATTTCAATTTAAATATCATTAGTGTCATTAAAAAGATAAAAGTATTATTTATATAATATATATATTTTTTACTTTTATATTCTAATAATTTAATAATTATAAAATAAGATTTAAAAAATATATATATTTCTTTTGTTGTTCTTCTTTTTTTATTTTTTTAATCTTTATTTCTTTAATTATATTTTTTAACCACACTACTAATTAAGAGATTTTTTTTTATGAGACCAATTTTATAAGTTGGATTGAAAGATGAATTTTACCTTCATAAGAGTCATAGTCTTAGTTACTTGGATTGGTTCTAACTACACATTAAGTTTCAAGAAATTTGAGGTCATTTTTTTTCCTATCTTAATCCTATGAACTTGATTAAATTTAAATAAATTCTTGGCTAAAATCAAGATGCCTTTAATTTTTTATTCGAAAAGATTTTTTTTTTTTTTTTTTTTTTTTTAATTTTAATTTTAATTTTTTTTAATTTTTTAACTTAGATATTTGATTATATATATTTATAATTTTTTTTTAGATATGGTTGTAGGTTGGTTTTATTTAGATTCATTAAGGTCAAGCTATTAGATAAGATGATAGTATTGATTGCAATTAATCTTTAACAAAAAAAACTCCAATTCTTCTCTTTAATAGTAATGCCCTCTACAAAGTCATATCAAACAATTTTGAAATTTTTTGTTTAAGGTCCTATCCATTAATTGATGATAATAGACTTCACATTGCTATTATTATAAATGGTCACCATCTTATTCTTACAATCAATATTATCTTTATATCAATCAACCATGGACAATTTAACAATATGTTTTAAGCTTTATTTTCTTTTCTATTGCAAATAGTTATAAAAATAATAAAACATAGAATATCATGATATATATATATATATATATATATATTGGATTATATAAATTGGATCCACCATTGCTTGGCCAATCATACAAAATTAATAAAAAAAATAAAATAAAATATTTTCAATTTCAATCAAATATATATATTTTTTATAATTAAATTAATTTTTAATTTCTTATTGAATAACATGTTTTCTAAGATCTCTATTCCTATCTGAATAGAAAGTAGAAGAAGTTTTCTATCTACATCAACTATACAAAGAAAAATTATTTTATTATTTGCTAAAGAAGTAAATCTTGATCTTGTTTTTTAATACTTACAAAAGAAGGATAAAGCAAAATTGGTTTTTGACAAAAAGACTAATGCCTTTATGTACTTTATGACATTGAATGCAATTTCTAAGAGATGAGTAAATGAAACCATAATTGAGCTATTTAAGAATTGTTGCCCTACAATTTTAATAAAGATATAATGGTATTTTTTAGGAAAAATTGTTTTTACTTCTTTAGTTAAGCAATTAAGCTTCTTATTATTTAAAACTACATTAGAATTTAAAAAGTCAATTTATTTTCTTTCAAAAGATGTCTCTTTTAAAAAATTACTCTCATGAGCAATAAGTTGAAAGAAAGTGTAGACCAATGCTTCTTCTTAATTAATTTTATTAATAAGATTCAACATTTTATTATATATATATATATATATATATATATATATATATATATATATATATATATTTTAATTTTTAATTTTTAATTTTTTAATTCTACACTTCCAAGATTATTTCTTTTAAATCTTATAAAATTATAATATCAATCCTATCTTTAATATTTGGAACCAAGTCAATTCCATGTTAATTATAGGTAGATTATTATCATAAGTTTAGATTGTATTAATATCCACAATGTCCTTGATTAGTTTTTAAACCATCAAAAAAATTTAGAACTTCTCTTTGTAAGAATATTCACATAACATGTAATCTATAGATTTGCAAAGATAGAAATTATCTATTTTATTATTCTTATTAAATTTTTTTTATTTAATATTCTATCTTTAAAATATCTTTGACTAATTGCCTTCTATAGATTGCATAATAACTACTTTGATCTCAATTGTTAGCATTACAAAGAATTTAAAAAATTGGTTATAGAAATTATTTAGATTTTAAAAACAATAAGTGTTATAGTATTTAAATTTCTTACATATATTACAATAGTAATTTCTTATTTTAGATATTCTAGTGGCTATTGATATTAGCTTAGTAGAAGTCACCTTTGCCTTTTTGGCCTAAAAATATAACTCCTTTTTAAAATCATCAATATAATTACTCTCACAATATTAAACCACTTCAATTTGTTGAATGTGTGGAATATTGAGCAACTAGAAATCACCTTTAAGTAATCTAATAGGCTTGCTTTGAAGTATGTCAATTTTTTAAAAAATCTAATTTTTATTTATAAATATTTAATGAGCTTTATAAAATATTCATAATCATTTAGATCTTTTCTTTGTTGATTTAGTGGAAGATATGCAATTTAATATAAACCTACTCATTATATTCCTATTATCTATAATTATAAAGAATAAAATTAGTTTTCTTTACAAATGTAATACATATGATTTTTAAGTTAATTATTAAGTCATGATTATACTTTGTCTACAAGTGTTGTTCTAAAGAATGTAATGATGATTGTTTTATTTGTCTTTTTTTGGTACTAAGTAAATTTATTAAAATAAAAAATATAAATATTTCATTCATTATTTTTTTTATAGATGTAATAAGATAATTATTTAAGCTGAATAGCTATGGCTGCTTTTAAAGGTGATATTGTATAAGTAGTCATTCGTACCAATATTGGTTTAGAAAAGTAATTATTGTGAAAAAATACAAGAAAGATCTTGAATCAATTCTCTATTATAAAAGTAAGGTGGTCATATTCAAAATAGCTAAGTTGTTCACCTTCTATCCAAGATATGTAATTAAAATCTAAGACTCAGCTTGTACCTCCATATCCTAGCACAATTCAAAAGATAGAATGACCACCACTTTTTCAAATAAGTAAAGTTGGATTTATTAAAGATGGCAGGTAATATATATATTTCTTATCAAAAGATTTGCATATAAAAAAAATTTAGGCATGAATACTCTCTTAGTCTCTATATTAAATATTGTTATTGGATTGAAAGTGCCCAAAAGGATGTCAATATCAATGGCCCTTGTACAACCTCAATCACATTGTATTGCATTTTTTTCAACCATATAACATGTTATGCACATTTTTGGCATTGTTTTTCTAATTGAGAGGCCATTAAGCATTGGTTCTTTGTATCTTGATTTTTTTTTACTTCTTCTTGTTAGAATTTTTATTTGTCTTAATATTAGATTTTTTTTTTGTTATATAACTTTATATTTTGCAAAAGTTGGTATTTTTTATTATAGCTCTTTAAGTCAAGTTAAATATTTATAATTTTTTTTAGTATATGTATTTCAAGTTTAAAATAATTTATTATTTCCAATCTTGTCTTTGCTTAGCAAATTGCACTGTTCAAAGGATATTCATTTTTTTTTTTTTTCTTCTTCAATAGGATAGCATTTTAATTAAAATCATATTCATCCAAAAAAAATTTAATTTTTAAACAACCTAATATAGTCTTTAGGCTACTACTTCTTTATACTATATACAACCTTGCATCTCTATCAACTATGTAAATAATATTTGTGTGCTCAATTGACTACTAACACATATGTAATCCATCTTGTGTTTTTTTAGAAGATGGTGTCAAGGACATACTTATCCCAACCTTCTAGAATATTCTAGAAGGTTCTTAGAACTCTCTAGAATCTTCTAGAGCCTTCTAATATCTTTCTAGTTGGTAGAAGTTGCTTGAGAAGCTTCTTAGTCAGTAGAAGTTGCTTGAAAAGCTTCATAGTTGGTGGAAGTTGCTTTAGAAGCTCCCTAGTTGGTGGAAGCTGCTTGAAAAGCTTCCTAGATAGGAGTATATATTGGAGTCGAGGTTGAAGAGTTCTTCAGTCTCGACAATACATCCCTTGGAGCTCTAGCTCACCTCTCTGGTATTGTTTTTATACTCATCTGATTAATCCAATTCCTACTAGTTCTTCTTGAACTTCTTGTTTAGACTTCAAGTCTATATTTTGTGTCCATGACAGTTTATCGAGACTACTCTCATCTTAGATATCAAAGCTAATTCCTTCTTGTTGGAGTGTAGATTATCCCTCTTCTTGAAGGTACACTAGTATTTTAGAGGTTGCGGATTATCTTCCTCTAAATTGATATCTTTTCCGTCATAATATTGGAGTCTTATTTTTCTTGGAGAGAGTAGATTACCCCTCTTCTTGAAGGTCTTAAGGCGTTTTAGAGGTTGCGAAGTACCTTCTTCTAAATCAATATTTCCTCCTTGTAGAAATAATTACTTCTTTTCTCTTAGAATGGTTGGAGGTCAAGACATTAATATGTGTGAAAGTTTGGAGTCCAAGATGGACGCCATTATGAATGCTCTTGCTACATTATCACTGAGAACTACGGTGATGGAAGGAATCTTTGTAAGATTTCATAATGATAGAGCATCCGGAATAGCACAATCTGGGCTTCATCAGCCTCAAGCTTCCGCACGAGAAGAAGCAGCTTTACCTGTGGTTCAACAAGAATCATTGCTTCTACAATGAAATGAGCCTCGAATTAGCCTTCTAGATAAGTTTGATGGCACATACTCCTAGTTTCAAGGTTTTGTCAATCAAATCAAGTTAATAACAACTCTATAATCCAAACGTTATCCGATGGAGGAATCACGCGTTGTATTGATTGGAACTTTGCTTATGGGACAAGCTCTATTATGGTTTGCTCCTCTATTTGAAAAAAGATCACCAATTTTGAACAAATTTGAGACTTTTTTGGAGGCATTTGCGGAAGCATTTGGCAAGCATGATAAAGCTTGGTGGGCTACAACAAAAATTTGATCGCTATGACAAGGGACTCGCTCTGCATTAGTCTATGCATTAGATTTCAGGCAATTAGCATGCCACATCAAGTGCGATGAAGAAGCATTGATGAGTCAATTCTATTGGGGTCTAAAGAAGGACGTGAAGGATTTATTGTTATCTCTTCCTGATCCACGAACGCTCAACGAAGCCATTAGCCAAGCCGTGAAGTGCAATAATTGCCTATTTCAACATTGCCAAGACCAATGCTCCAGACAATATACAAGTCGTCATGGCACAATTATATTGGCAAGTAGCCTAAATTCACAATTGTAGATAAAAGACATGCAGATTGATGCGGTACGTGTCAAATCCCTTACTCCAGAAGAAAAGAAGCAGCGTATGGAGAAAGATTTGTGCTTTTATTGCGGTGGAAAAGGCCATAGAGTTGGAAACTATCTTAAGAAGCAAAATGGATGGAACATCAAGAATAGAGGTGCATTTGTTAAAAAAAACGAGGATGCCTAGCCACAATAGGAACTGTGTGGCTAGACAAATGAAAACCAGGTTCCTCTCTTTTTTCCTTGCATAAAGTTAACACAAATTCTTTTTGTCTTTTGATTATGAAAAACTAAAAACCTTAGCCTTATTAGATTCAGGAGCATTTGCTTGTTTCTTAGACTAAGAATTTGCTAAGCGTCATAAAATTCCCCTAATACAGAAATTCAAACCTGTTCACGTAGAAGTAATAGATGGACGACCTTTATTATCTGATAGTGTCACCCATAAATCAAAACCTATAGAAGTGATGTTTAAAGACCATAGTAGTTATATTATTTTCAACATTATTAGCACCCTGTCAAATCCTAATATTCTTGGTCTTTCTTGGTTGGAAAAATATAATCCATCCATATATTGGAGGTTGCGGAAGATAACATTTTTAATAGAATAACCTGAGGACAAGCTTGGAAGAAGACCCCAAACCAAAAAATCCTTGTTCATTGGAGCAAGAACGTTTGTAAGATCGTGCAAAGAAGGCACACCATTGGTCATTTATGCGACTCCAACTAGTGGAGAGCAGATTTCAACAACAGGTATACTGGAACAATACAAGGATTTTCAAGACGTATTCCAAAAGAAGAATGCTGACATGCTATCAGAACATCGACCATACGATTATGCCATAGAATTACAAGAAGGAGCACAACCACCTTTTGGCCAAATCTACAACCTATCGCAGACGGAGTTGGTTGAGTTGCGGAAATACATTGACGAGAACTTAGCCAAGAACTTCATTTTTCATTCAAAGTCGCCAACTAGGACACCAATCTTATTTGTGAAGAAGAAGGATGGCTCACTACGGATGTGTGTGGACTATCGAGGTTTCAACAAGGTGACAAAGAAGAATTGCTATCCATT
>JAWRVF010000774.1:115233-172611 GCA_036785485.1 Physcomitrellopsis africana
AGCTTACAACCTTGTGCAAATCAAAGAAGGAGACGAATGGAAGACAGCTTTTCGTATAAGGTATGGTCATTTTGAATATAATGTCATGCCATTTGGCCTTACCAATGCTCCGGCGGTTTTTCAACACATGATGAATGATATTTTTTGAGAATATCTAGATGATTTTGTTGTCATTTATCTAGATGATATCTTGATATTTTTTGAGAATGAAGAAAAGCATAAGAAGCACGTTTGTTTGGTACTTGAAAAACTACGCGAGCGAGGATTCTACGCCAAGTTGGAGAAGTGCTTATTTCACCAAACTGAGATAGAGTTTTTAGGATTTGTTGCGACTACGGAAGGCTTGAAGATGGATCCTAAGAAGGTGGAAGCAATTGTGTCCTGGGAAGTTCCAAAGACGATTAGAGATGTACAATGTTTTCTCGCTTTGCTAATTTCTATCAGATCTTCATCAAGAATTATTCTCAAGTTGCTACTCTACTCACTCAATTAACATATAAAGATAAGCTCGAATGGGAACCTCTAGCGGAAAAAGCATTTCAAAATCTTAAAACGGCATTTATTACGGCTCCAATCTTGGTACATCCAAACTTTGCAAAGGCTTTCTATTTGGAAACCGATGCTTCGGATTTTGCTTTAGGAGCCGTACTTTCACAGATGGGCATCGACAATAAGCTTCATCTGGTTGCATTCTATTCACGGAAGTTTTCTGCGGCTGAGATCAACTACAAGATTCATGATAAGGAACTCCTTGCTATAGTGGATTCTTTCCAAGAGTGGCATCACTTCTTTGAAGGAGCTGCGCATCTGGTGATCGTATATATAGATCACAAGAATTTGGAGTACTTCATGTCAGCTTGGGTTCTAAACCGTCGTCAAGCTCAATAGAATATGTCGCTATCTAGGTTTGACTTTGTTATTACTTATCGGCTTGAAAAGTAGCAAGGACTATCCGATGCCTTATCAAGAAGATCATATCTTGCGCCGAAGGTTAGAGAAGCAATGCTTGATCAACAGTGTACGACATTGTTAAAGCCAGAGCAATTCAAGATTTATACTATTGTTGTGCCAATCGATGTCAACTTCCTCAACTAGGTACGTACTGTAATTAATAAAGATTAATAGTCCTTGATATCAAACAGTGTATTAATGATGACAAATTCAAGGTTGAAAGACATCTCTTATACTTTGAGGAGCGGCTGTATATCCCAAAAGGGCCAACACGACTTCAAGTCCTTCAATCTTGTCATGACTTTCCAGCTGGGGGATATTTTGGATTCAACAAGACCTTGAAATTCATTTCTTGAGATTTCTGGTGGCCCCAAATGTAGAAGGATAAGAAAGATTTCGTCCTCTCTTATGATATTTGTTCAAGATCCAAGAATCCTTGGCATCGCCCTTATGGACTTCTACAGCCATTGCTTATTCTGTGTCGTCTATGGTCTTCAGTTTCCATAGATTTTATTACAGATCTGCCGCCATCGAATTCATTTGACAGCATCTTTATTGTGGTGGATTGACTTACCAAGATGGCACATTTTATTCCTTGCAAGAAGACATCATCAAGCGAAGACACAATAAAGCTCTTCCTTGATAATGTGTATCGATATCATGGTTTATCAAATGATATCGTATCAGATCGAGGAACCCAATTTGTATCAAAATTTTGAAGATCTTTTTTTAAGATATTGAAGGTGGACATGAAGCTTTCTTCGGCATTCCATCCTCAAATTGACGGCCAAACAGAATGGGTGAATCAAGTTTTGGAATAGTATTTACGATGCAGCATCAACTATCAACAAGATGATTGGACTCCATATCCAATCAAATTTTGGAATAGTATTTAAGATGCAGCATCAATAAGATGATTGGACTACGTATCCAATCAAGTTTTGGAATAGTATTTAAGATGTAGTATCAACAAGATGATTGGATTGCATATCTATTGCTAGCCGAGTTTGCATATAACAACACCTTTCATGGATCGACTCAAAAAATACCATTCTTTTCCAACTATGGATACCATCTGAAGCTTGATCTATTGAGTCCATCAGCAAATAACAACTCAGCAGCTAAAGGATTGGTGCAGCAGCTATCGGAGCTTCAAACCACATTGAAGCTTCAATTGCAAATTGCCCAAGAATCTTATAATGCATCTATGGATAAATTTCAAAATCAGGCACCTGATTTCAAAATTAGAGATAAAATTTGGCTGCTTCGATGGAATATTAAGACCAAGCGGCCATGTGATAAGTTGGACTACTAGAGATTGGGACCATTTATTATCCAGAAGCAGATCAATCATGTGGTGTACCGCTTAGAATTACCAGCTGCTATGAAGGTACACCCTATCTTTTATGTTTCTCTTTTAGAGCCTTATTGAGAATCGTCTTTTCTTGGAAGAGTGCAACGTCCGCCACCTAGTATAGAAATTGAAAACAACGAAGAATATGAGGTAGAAAAGATATTAGATTCACGGCGAAGATGGAATAAATTAGAGTACTTTGTGCATTGCAGCGGCTACGATATTAATGAACGAACATGGAAACCGGCCAAAAATCTTGCCAATGCGTCGCGAAAGATACACGAATTCCATCGACGATATCCTAATAAACCAAAAGCTGGCCATTAACAAAGCGTGAAGATGAAGCCTTCTCTAGAAAAATGAATAGAAAAAAGATCCAGGTCTAATCAAAATATAACTTGTTGTATTTCGTAATATCAAGATATCTAATATTAAGGTGTATTTAGATATGGCTAGTGAGAATGTAGATATTGTACTAGTGGTACCATTTCAACCGAGTAGCTCATGGCGTCGATCTCAAAGAATTAGAAGAATCAAGAAGACGTCGAAGAATACCAAGCAGCAGGTCACTTGTAATTGTCTTTAAAGTTGAACCGGCTCATGCAAGTAGTGGCGAAGCGATATTTATAGGTTATTTCCACAATAAAGATACAGAAGTTTAGGCATGGTCTCAAGTGGAAGATGTTGGTCATTATCGATGGCTATAAGGGCCTATGAATCATCTGCCTTGTGAACGACAGCTGGAGTATATTGCAAAGACTATGCGAAATTTTTTTGATTTCCTACGTTTGTGAGTATACATCTCAAACGGCTTATTGGAGACCTCAAAGCTAGAGGAGGAGGTGATGTCAAGGACATACTTATCACAACCTTCTAAAATATTCTAGAAGGTTCCTAGAACTCTCTAGAATCTTTCAAAGCCTTCTAATATCTTTCTAGTTGGTAGAAGTTGCTTGAGAAGCTTCTTAGTTAGTAGAAGTTGCTTGAGAAGCTCCCTAGTTGGTAGAAGCTCCTTGAGAAGCTTCATAGTTGGTGGAAGTTGCTTGAGAAGCTCCCTAGTTGGTGGAAGCTGTTTGAGAAGCTTCCTAGATAGGAGTATATATTAAAGTCGAGGCTGAAGAATTCTTCAGTCTCGACAACACATCTCTTGGAGCTCTAGCTCACCTCTCTGGTGTTGTTTTTGTACTCATCTGATTAATCCAGTTCCTGCCGGTTCTTCTTGAACTTCTTGTTTAGACTTCAAGTCTATATTCTGTGTCCGTGACATTAATCCAATTCCTGCCAGTTCTTCTTGAACTTCTTGTTTAGACTTCAAGTCTATATTTTGTGTCCGTGACAGATAGCTCATATATTATCTATAGTCTCCTACTTCCTTGGCCAAGAATTTGGTTATTAATTTTGCTTAAGATTGGATATTTTTAAAATATATCTAAATGACTATTATATCTTTAAATTCTTAGGATCTTTAATTTTTTTTTTTTTAACTATATTAATTCTTGCAATTTTTTCAATTATTTTATACTTTTGGATGAAAGTTGATTCTTATCAATATCCATATCAACTAATGAATTCATTGATTCAATTGGTCATGTTACATTGTCTTTATAGATTTACCATCTTTCTATTTCTAATTGTGATAATTTTAAGATGCTATTCCTTTTTTATATTTAAAAATTATACCTTATTTCAACTTATTTCAACTTATTTCTTTACCTTTAATTGAATTACATCTCCTTCTACTATTAAGTATCAACTATTATTTTTTCCAATGTTGGTAGTGAATCCTCTTGTTTTTGATGTTCTCTATCTACTATCTTATATAAGTCTATTATATATATATATATATATATATATATATATATTTTCCAAATAATTCTCTTGGCTACTATTATCATATTGAAACATAACTACTTGGTAAAAAGATTGATGAAGATTCAAGATGTATTAAAAGAATTTAAGTATAATTTTAATATATACTATTTTAGACCTTAATAATTAATAAAACAAGCTAAGCTACAAAATTTATATTCTATGTTGCCTTTTATATTAAAAAGACTTCTACCACCTTGGTACAACCAAAAAAGAATCAAAACAAGACAAAATAGGTAAAAATATATTATAATTACTTTTAAAGAAAAGATAAGGATAGGTTCCTATTAAATTTATTATAAAGAATTATAAGATTGTTTCATAAAAGACGAATTCTTATAAGATAAGATTAAAATCTAATCCAAGATATAAAAATAAAGACCTCAAATAGATAATTGTATTAAATTTTATAAGTAAGATTAGAAAATTAAGTTTGATAGCATTCTAAGAATATAAGATTTATAAGGTTATGACTTCGAAAATGCCTTCAATAATACAATTAAAATTAGAATATTATAAAAATCAAAGTTTAAAATGTAATAAATATTAGTATAAATTTTGGATTTTTTAAAAAAATTATGCTTGATTTATAGTTTTTCTTTTGTAATTGTATAGATGTACAAGAAAGACATGTGATTTTTAAGTTTCTTATCATTTCAAAATTTTAATTAAGAAATATTTGATTGCATATGCAAGGAATTAGACTATTTAAAATTAATTACAACTTTTTAGATATCCAAAGATTTAAATATTAGATGAAGCAAGAATTTGAAGTATTAATTGAATATAATAATATATAATTTCTAAATTGGAAATTATGTAGTATTATAGTTTATTAATTAAAATTTAAAATATGCTTAGAATTTTTTTAGGATTTATTAGAATTTCTATAGAATTTTTAAATTTTTAATTAAGAATTTGAAAGATTTTAGGTTTTAGAGTTGATAGGATACAAGTTTTAAAATTGATAGGATATAAGATATATGATATAAAGTTGCTTGGATTTAGAATTTCTTATATTTAAGGTTTTTAGAAGGATTGATATAGTTTAAAAGAAATATTTTTAAACACACTAATTTTATAATTTTGAGATAATTTTAGACTATAAAATTATTTTTTAAAAGTCAAATATCTAATGCATTTTTAAATTGAACTTCAAATAACACAACACTATACAATCAAATTTTTTAATGACTTGGTTTCTTTTCTATAAACTTGTTCTTTCTCAAGTAAGATTCTTCCATTTTGCTACTTTTTATTAAGTTAATTTTTATGCATCTCTCAAATAATAAATTCTTATTTAATCATTAATAATATTTAAATAATACACATAATGAGCATTAATATTTAATACTTGAAATTTCAAAATATGACAAAAAAAACACTATAAAATTTTAGAACTATCAAGGAAGTTTTTCTTGCAAATAACAAGTCAATTGCAAATGTAAGTAACAAATTTATTTCAAAAAACTTTAAAACCTTATCATATGAACAAAATCACAATTGCCTATGGTAAAGATAGAACAACTTTAAGGTATTAACAACAATTCTTTTATCTCTATGTCTCTCTAGTAAAGTCATGCATGACATAGAGGGTTGGTTCTATAGTTATTTTTGTATACTATATAAGAATCCTATTTGTTGCTATAGGCAATCATCAAAAAGTTAGTATATAAGAATAATTGACAAATCATATTAGACAAAAATAATTGAGAGAATAGAATATATATATTTGAAATAAAACTTATACTTCAAAGGATATTGTAACTTTTTTTCTTTCTAAAACAAAAATCTAATCAAAAATAAAAATAAAAAACCTCGTCTCTTTTTGCCTAAATTCTTCTTTTATATTACTCTAATATTTTATTCATTAGCAATTTATTAAGAATTTTCAATTTAATAGCTAAGTATAATTACCAACCACTCTTGGATTAACTTATTAGAATCAACATATAAATTTTTTAAAGATATATTTTTTTAAAAAAAAGTTTTAGATATAAAAATAAAAAGAAGGCCCAAATATTCAATTAATACAACAGTTAGATTGTTTTATAACTTGTATTGATAATATTGAGGTATTTTATATCTTGGTTTTTAAATTTTATTATAATACATAGATCTTATGAAATACTTTAAGAAGATTTTAAGAATTATATGATATCTTAGAAGTTTAAAAAATATTCTAAAAAAACTTTTAGAAGACCACAAAATATCCTTAAAAACTTTTAGAATCTAATAGAGCATTTTAAAATATTTTAAAAACTTTAAAAATCTCTACAAAAAATGTTATAAATATCTTGAACACTCTAGAAAATTATAGAAAGTTGCAAAGAGTCTAAAACAATGTTTAAAGCTAGAAAATTTTATATTTCTATAAAAAATTGATTTTTTATAATTTTTAAATAAATTTTTTATTTTTATTTTAAAAATATTTAATTTATTTAATTTGATAATCCTTAATTTATTTATTTGTAATATCTTAATTTTAAAAAAAAATTAAAATCTACTTTTTTAAATTTTTTTTTATATCTTCTTAATTAAAACACTAAAAATTAAGATTTTTTATCTTTTAAAATAAACCAAATTCTTGTTGACTAAAAGAAAATTTGATTATTTAATATTTAAAGATCTCAAATTCATATTTAAATAAGTACAAGTCAATATATGCATGCAAATTTAAAGTTAGAAAATATCTGATATAAAATGTATTTTTATTTCTTTTATTTTTTCAGATGAATTAGTTGCATGAAAATAAAAAGTATATATAATTGTAAAGATTATTTAGAAAAATCAAGTAATAAATAAAAATAAAAAGGTAATTTTTTAACATATGTTAGTTATAATAATACTTCTTTTAAAACTTCTTTATGAAAAATCTATTGTAGTAAATAAAATTTTAATTTTAAATAAAGAAAACTAAGAAATATTTTTAAAAATAGTTAAATATAAATTATTTATTTTATATTATATATTTCTAAAATAAAAAAATTAAATTATTTTTTATAAACTTATAAAATCATAGTAGATATTTTTAATACTTTCATTTTAAAGAACTCTTAAAGATTCTATTAAAAATAATATATCAATTTCAAAAAAAGTCAAAATACTTATTAATTTAACTCTTAACATTAAAAAATTAACTTAATTCAATAAAACTTTTCTTCTTTTTTTTCAAATATATAGTTATAAATTTTTATTACAAAATATGTACATATATTATTTTTTAATATTATTTTTTTTACTTTATCTATTTTTTATTTTAAATTTTTTTAGTAGAATTTTAATTTATTTTTACTACTAACTAATACTTGATATGAATTAGATTGTATTTTAAGTTTTAATTAAACTATATATTTATATTTCTTGTATATAAATTATTAAGTATTAATACTTATAATATAAGTTAATATTTATAATACTAAATTTTATATTCTATCTAAGATTCTTATATTATATCATAGTTATACTAGCATGACTATTTAGATTTGTAATATGCACACACACACACACACATATATATATATATATATATATATATTCTTAGATTATTAATTAATTCTATAAAAAAAAAAAAAGAATTATAAAAAAAAAAAATTGATCAAAATGTTTTTAAAAAAAATTTTAAAAATTAAAGATATAATTACATTATATAATATTAAATTATAAAAAATAATAATATGATATTTATTAATATATATTATTTATTTATTAAATTAATTTGTTAATAATTAATTATTCAATAAAAAAAAGATGTATTTTTATATGTATCTATCTATTCAAATGTTTATAGATCTATCCATGTGTCCATCCAAATTATATTGCTCTCTATTACACCTTAATTACTTGACTAAACATGTTACTCTTAAAACAAAGCAATGGGCCACAATGCTAGTTAAGCATCATGACTTTAATTTTTTTTTATTTTTATTTTCATGTGATTTTAAATACTTAATCTTAAGATTAATTTTTTTTTATAATATAATTTCTACTTTATTTAATTCAATAATCAAATTTTAAAAAATTCATCAAGATATTTTTTATTTATTTATTTTTGGTTTTATATTTCTTGTAAGAATTCATTAGTATTATTACAATTAACTTTTAAAATATATTTTGTAATTTTTTTGCATGTTGATTTTTTAATGTTGATTTTTTAAATAAAATATAAATTTTTACTTATACATAACTGTTTAATTAAGCTAATTTGTATAAGTTTTTAGATACTTATAATTGTTTAATATATTTTTAAAAAAAAACGTCTTTATTCTAAAACAAATAGGTTTGAAAACAAAAATTGCCTGGTGAATGTCTATAACATTTAAAAAAAATACACTAAATTCATTAAAAAAATATTTAATTACTCAAGTATATTTATGCTAATTAACATACAATTTTTTTATGATTTTTTATACTATATGATATTTTATTTAGAAAAATAAAACTTTCGGTTTTAAATAAATTGCTGTATTAAAAATGAATACTTAAATTTTCTAAAAGATACATTCTAAAATGCATTCGACAATTATTTTTACCTTCTTTTGTTAAGTACATAATGTACTCACATAACTTCATAGCTTTATATATATATAAATATATATACCACTTAAAATTTATGTTACAAAAAGATTCAATATCATTTAATACTAAAGTTGCAATTTCTAAACAAACCAAAAAATTAAATCAAGTATCATACTTAACATCTTAGAATATAAAGATGATGATACTTTTATGTATAAATAGTTTTATGTTTCCCCATGATTAAATCGTAGGAAAATGTTTTCCAGACCCACTCTTGAAAACAAAGAAAACTGTGCAATGTATAGCCACCTTGGTAAAGAAACTGTTATCATAAATTAAAATAACAACAAAGTAAAAATGAAACCAACCCTAGAAAATTTGGGTATAAGACTGTTTGCAAAACAAGACCACAAGATTTTAACTTTTGTCTTTGTTTTTCATGATAATAATATTTTTATTTATTATTTATTTTGATTTGTCATGTAGACAAAAATTTTGGATTGCAATGTGAAAAATGCACTTACCGAAGCAGCCATCAAGGGAAAGTTTGATTCAAAATCATTTATTTCATGTGAGCTTCTGTTTCTGCGTTCATTTATTTACATAAATATTTTCAAACATCTCAGAAAGATTCTTGTCCTTGGAGCTGAATGAATGTTGTGAAAAACCCTATCAAAAAATCTCAAATTTGGATGCTTAAGTGGCCAAAACATGGAAAGCCTGCAGACAAATTTACTGTTGACAAATATTCCACTGTGACCACAGCAAACACATAATAAAATCTAACTATTCAAAAAGGCTTTTCATGTATGGAAAGCTTGCAAGGGGGGCAGTACTGTAGCTTATCACTAGATCCTTGACAGAACACTAGTTACAACATAGAGAATTGTGTAAAAAAGGGGGTGCTAAGGTTTCAAAGTTCAGAATGCCACTCATGGTGCCCACACTCACAACTCTGCATCCACTGAAGAGAGCCTTCTGTTTGTATGTTGTTTTTAAAACAGTATAATAGGAGCCTGACAGGAGAGTTCTCTGGAGAGGGTACAATAATGGGTTCCCTTGTGAAATGCCCGATGAGTCCACTTGGAGCCACCTTCACATCCACAACTTGCCCTTCTCTCATTCACAGTCATGGACATATATGTGTGAAGATATATATATATATATATATATATACTTGAAAGAGAAATATGCTGAAATGTTGCATAGGATTCCCCCAATTGCCAGGTGAAGGCATTCAGCACATCCACCACTCCACCCTGATAATGTGGCCTAACAGTTTGAGGCTTAAAGTATGACACAAAAGGAATCTAAAACTGCCACAATGGATTGACCCCTAGAGGTTGACAGGAACAGAACAGTGCACAAGGTTGACAAATAGTCCAGAAAGGAAAGAAAAGGAAAGGATGACAGAACAGAAGAAAGATGGATAGATAGGCAGATAGATAGATAGATAGATAGATAGGAAAAAGAAAAAACAGGAAGCTGGAGTAATCTGGCGTGTGTTGGACAGATCTTGCGATGCCCATACATGGAATCGCTAGCAAAACCGACATGGAGTTCGGTGCTGCCTCCTGCTTCGGCGAGATAGCTTGTGGACATATCCACAAGCATGTGTGTGTATCCATGTGAAAAGGGAGTTAACCGCAGTCGGAAATAACCAGTACGCGCGCACTTTAATGCCTCTGACACTGTTATCTAATGAAATGGCTCGAGTTGTTCAAGTAGCTTACTTCCCAGGGTCAGAGGATGTGGTAACTGTGTGGGGCCTCAGAATTCGACCAAGGTGAAAAAGGCTTTGGAGGACGGGGAAATGCAGCAGTACTGCTACGACCGCACTCCCTGGTACTAAAAAACCCGCTTGGGGTCAATCTCGCCAAGTTACCATTTCGCTGCGGCTGACAGATGCTCTCAAGAAAGACCCAAGGAAGATTTGACAGATCACACAAGTATCATGCAACCATTCGAAGTACAGCCTGCCAGTGGTTGCACAGAACTATCAGAAATCTGCACCAATTCTTACTCAGATTCTATTTGATCACCTGATCCGGAATCGCGTAAGGCTCTATCGATACACAGATGGGTAGGCAATTTGTGGATACGCATTTGCACACAACTGGGAACTATGCGCTGATGTCCAAGTGGCCAACTCGGATCGGTATCCCCCCTCCAGGTGGGGTAGACCAGCATCAATACACCGCAAGATTTGTGCAGCAGACACAGACAGTGATCGCATGGCCAAGTCTGGGTGGAGACTGAGGGAATGCTACCAACAGAAAAAGGTCCAGGCAGCAGCTTAAAAAGAAAAGAAAAAGAAGCTTTACGTTATTTCCTGGCGAGGCTAATCTTGCAGAAAGGGACTGACTTGTGCACTAGAAGAGACCACTGGTCGAGTCAACAGGCTCACACTAGAAAATGGAGACACTACCTTCAAGGCACAGCATACGTCAGTAACTAGTTAACTATAAGTCTGCGAGTTAAGAATGCGAAGAGTACGTTGCCGAGAGAGGCCCTGGTTCCAGAGAACAGACTTGCTCTGACTATACTGTGAATGCAGAGAGTGTTACACCGATAGATGGCGTACACTGTTCGTTGCAAAGCTGAACAACCCTAAAAGAGATTCTCGTTCAATTGACAACAGTAAAGTGCTGGGATGAGAAGGTCAGGACGCTGTCATGCGACAGAAGCATAGAGCCGACTCAAAGCACAACCTTATCAACAAAAGAAGCTGAGAAACTCCGAACCTCGGAAACATACAAAGCCTGCAAAAACGCAGGCGAAGTACTCTTCTCGAACAGTAGGACTTCTGCAGAGCATGAAGCAAGAAAAAAAGAAGCAAATATGATGTGGTCGACACCTAGAAAGACGGGAAAAAAGATTAGGGGAAAGTCACTAAGCTTACTGCAGTCCCGATGAAGACTACCAAAGAAACAGATGTACATGCCTAAAACCAAGAGACAACAGCAGCAACTTCGAGATTTAAATCTGGTCATGTTCAATCATACACCATGTACAGCATCGTTAAACTCCATCCTAGTCCAACCCTACCAGTCTTAACTTCTTACAAAATTTGCCCATCATGAAACAGTCTGCCACACAGTGGACCATTCGCCGCTGGACCACAGTGCCACCCACGCTGGGATCATCGCCCTAGAGGGCTCATTCAAGCCCACTCAGACCCCCTGCTACTACGTAAACCACGGAGGTACACGCGAATCCTCACCCCCAAGAAGCGCGTTGCCGGGACCATACATTCCAGAAGGATCCAGCAGAGGGGACGACGATGGAAGGTTGCTTCGCACGCCCCCTGCTCCGCCCCCGCCCAGGTGTAGCTCGCTCGGATCCGATGTGACAGCTGGTGGGGCAAGATCTAGCCCTTGATCATACAACAGTCCCTTGAAAATGTGTCCTCCTATCTTCACCGTGGCTTGATAAGCACACTCATTTTCGCCATCTTCCACGCCTGTCACTCGCACACACTTGAATAGCGCTTGAGCTCGCACTTCCGGCGGCAATCCCCCCCTGCCTTGGGCTGCTCAGCATACAACCATTGCCCCGACTCAGCAAACCCTCATAAAAACGAACTCAAGATCCAACGAAGGATAGATCAGCAAGCAGAGAGCGTAAATATTGCGATCAGTATTGCTGGAGGATGACGAAGGTAAAGAGAACCAAGGCTGAAGATGATGGAGAACTGCCTGACCTGGTTGAGACGGGTGACCAGAGTTGATATCAGAGCCGCGGGGCGAATTTGCAGACGTTGTAGTCATAGATGTGGTTGCACCGGCAGGTGCAGACAGTGCGAGGGTGCGGGCACGCTTCGACTTTGGTCTTGGTTGTCCAGCGGCTGCTGCAGCTGCCTCCGCAGCTTGACGCTCACGCCTCTTAGAGGCTGGAACCCAAGTGCTCTTGACGTGGGTTGCACAGTCGAAGTCTCTGCTCTTGCAACACGTTCGACACCTCTGGAAAGAGCAATCTTTCTTGGCTTGATTTCCACACTCTTGGCAAGCCGTCGAGCCGTGGCCCATCACTTGTGATACTTGCGGAAGCTTGTGCTTTGCCGCATCTTTATCCCCAAACAAATCCCAACGATCCCAAATCATCAATCCCCATTGAAAAATCGGTACAAAGTGCTAACATGAAACCGAGATCTTGGAGCAGCTCAAGCTGCACAATATCTCTAGGTCGGGAATCGGAACATGACAATGAAGATGGTCGCCGCAGCTAATTTGCAAATTTGGCGGAACATGAAAAGAAAACACGGTTGGACGCTAAAACCTGATCAGTTTGAATTGGTGTAACCATGCGATGTGTTAATGGAGCAGATTGGGAAAAGTGAGAAGTGCGACAAACCTAGTTGGAGCTGGTGCACTTGCGAGGCGGCGTCGACATTAGGTTGCGCAGCCTGGGGATTGTGTTGTGAAGCTTGACGGGATGGTGGTTGTTCGTTAAGCGGCTGCACATCCATTACCCGCACCACGTCGTCCCTCAAAGTGCGAGCCCCCCATGGTTCCATTCCTGCTTGACCGCCCTGGTGTCCACCTTTGTCCACGCTGCCACTGCTGCTACTCTCGCCCTCTCCTCGCCCAGCATCTCCATAATTCGGTCCTTCTCCTACGATATTAACTTGTCTCTGGACGCCGTGCAAAACCTGCTGTTGACGATGATGTTGCTGCTGCTGTTGATGGTGGTGGTGTTGTTGTTGAACAGCGCGTTCGCACTCTCTATCCTGCTTCAAAACTTCTGCATACGCAGAGCCGAACTCTTCCCCGCGGGAGAGGATGTCGCGGAAAATTTCGCGTTGGGTGCCAGCTAAACCCACGCCGAGGGCTGCACCGGCATCGCGGAAACTGTAAGCTGCGGAAGGCCGCCCCCACAGCCCTGCATGAGAACCCGGGGGCACAGCGTCGCTCAGACTGGCAGGCACCCGGGGCGCGTAGCCGAAGCCCAGTGAGAGATCCCCGTCTTTGAGCGGCCCTCCCTCCACCCTGCCTCCTGTGGTGACACCCCCTTCTCCTCCACCCCCTCCCGTTGTCACCGCCGGCGCCACACTTGCCACTGTGACAGCTCCGAATCTCTCCACCTTCACTCCCCACCTCAATCGCACATCACCTATCTCCCTCTTCCACTGCCCCAATTCGCAATTCACACCACTCACCCCCAACCAGTCTTGGATACCGCAAACAGACCCACACTCACCTGCTCTCACACTGATTCACTCGGGCCCCACCCCTTGAGCCACTTCTACAACCCGGACGCAGACAATGGAGAATCACAAATCACAATCCCTCTCTCCGCTACTAGGCCTAGCCTTCCTCGCCGCAAATCTACAGCAATCGCTTCGCCCGAATCAGGCGAGAATCGAGCAGCGAGAAACAAACGAAAACCCAAATTTGTATTAGAAGAAATGTGGAAAGAAGAAAATCAAAAGTTGTTCGTGGACTGCTGTGCAATCCAGTACCTACTAGTCACTACTCCCACAATCGAGGAACGCACCGCCCGGGGTAAAGCAATAACTCCAGCATCGACGAATTCCTCTTCTCTTCCTGCTTCTCTTTGTTCACCAGGTTGCGTGCCAGGCTATTCCGAACTAGAACTAGAGCATATTAGGTGGGGGCTTGACCCAGAAGCGTCGCGGAAAGATGCAAGAGCGGAGCGTGCAGGTGCAACCGCCTTGGAAAAAGCAGTAACCCGTGGGGCTACTATGAATGGTGGCGGAAGCGGTTGGTTGGAACTTGGAGCTGCTGCGAACTTGGAGTGTCAGCAGGCAGGGGGGGGGGGTGTGTGTCCACTCAAAGGCAACACCACCACCTCGGCAGCCCCCTCTCGTAGAATAGGAACAGGGATAGCAGCAGATAGGTGAAGGGCTAGCTCGCTACCAGTAGATGTCACGAGCGAGCAGGTGCGAGGGAGATTATACCACTACGATGCCGCTGCTTTGCGCATACATGGATACACAGATAGCTCCTCATCAAACTCTCGAGGCTATTGACTGTGGTAGAGAGAGGATTGGAGGTGCCGCTGCCTTTCCTCTTTTCGTCTTTCCCCTAGCCCCTTAGCCAGTTTCCTTAGGCATGGGCTAGTTCAAAAGTGCGGCGGCGAAAAGCTCGGCGCAGCCTTGCTAGCGGGGGTGAGCACGCCGGGGCAGCCTGCCTGCGATCGCAGGAGAACCTGCTGCCACTAGCACCGCAACTACACAACACTCCCACTCCAAGAGGTGCCCCCGATGAATGTAGTTGCCAGGCCTCTTTCCTACGGCCCCGCTCGAGCATCCAGACTGGTAGTTGCTGATTGCGTTGAGCAAGACGACGACGAGGAGGAGGAAGATGAGACTTTCATCGCATCGATGAACCCACCCCGCTCCAGCTCCCGTCCCCATTCCACTCGGGCAGACCCTAGAACTCTCCCCAGGCCTTTTTAGCCATGCGCGCCCCTCCCGGCCATAAAGTACCGCTGCCACCCTCTGCGAATATAATGGCTTGAATAAGACTAAAAATTTCAAAGCAAAATCCACGAACCCTCGAAACCTGAATGAGCCGCCCCCACTCCATGTCCCTCCCTCCTCCTTTCCTTACTTCTATCGCCAAAAGCGTCCCCTCGTCCCAGCCACTGAACCTACGCCTTCCGGTGCGCTCATCCATAGTCAGGTCAGTCAGTCAGTCAATCAGGCAGGCAGGCAGGCAGGCAGGCAGGCAGTCGTAGGGCAACCTGGGTTGAAGTCCAGTCGCCTCCCAGCGCCTGGATCTTCCGCCGGAGCTGCCCCTTTCGCTGCGAATGAATGCGAGAGCCTTCATCATCGCAATCTCCGCCGAACTCCAGGATTCTGATGCTACGAATTCATCTGTGGATGGCGTAGGATCCCTACACCTCGGCCCTGCTTCGCCAACGGAGCACATCATCCTCAGCAATCACCAATCCAACTCATCCTGCCCCCCTAACTCCAATCCCTTAAGCTAAATTAGCGTTCCTCTAATTGGGTTCACGCATCTCAGAATCATCTTGTGCTGGTCCCTACAAGAACCGACTCTCTGAGCTTGTGTGCTTTTTGCACGCTCTTGCTGGAGAGTACCCTGATTCTTCTACACTCAGAGACCCTGCTTTTTCTCTGGTAACTGCTCTTTGCTTTGTGATTGCTCGCTACGCTTATTTGCCTCTGCCTTCGCTCACACCTTTCTCAGGACTGTTCACTATTCTGCACAAGGTGCTGATGCCACGGCAAAGGAATGAAAGAGAGAGACAGACGGACAGATTTCCAGTCAGTGAGAAACACTGCTGAGCTGATAGTTTTTCTCATTGTTGGGTACAAGATTTTCAACACTTGGTGTGTGAGCTAAAGCAACTTTTTTATTGCCGTTGCCACATCCTGCTCAGGATGCCAGAGTAAGATTGACTTCCAAATGAATGCAACATGTATGTATGTATGATTCTGTTCTTTTTTCTTTCTTTCTTTCTTTCTTTTTTTGCTGCTGCTGCTGTCACTTAAATCATCTGTTGCAAAATGTCATAATTGTCGATTAATTTCGGGAAATAAATACATGGACACATACTCGTTCTGAATACAAAACCCAATTTTTTATTTTCAAGATAATTAATTAAATATTGTATGGATTGAGTTGAATTCAAATCTTTAAAACTGTTCATCACTACTCCAAGAGTATTGACATTGAAGTAGGCAACCAGGTTTACTCATCTATCTATTCTAGTAAATAAATTTTTGGTACTGAAACTTTGTAATTGGATGTGCAATTGTGCAATCAGTTGATACATGGTATTCAAATTCATCGACAAGATCTGAAAAATGGTGCACTATTCAATTTTAATCTTAACGTTTTCAATGACTGATTAAAGTTTCAATGTAAAATTCTACATACATCAACAGTGGTTTAGTTCAAGTGGTCATGATAAACACATGCTCATGTACAGGCATTTATTTATTTATTTAATGGTCATTTTCAAATCATTGCCGTGAACAATATTGGGTTTTGTTCATACAATAATAATAATATTATTAATATCATTATTCAGTAATTAATTTAGATGAATCCTGATACCTTACACATCATTTTGTAAATTATGTTAACAATACTTTAATATTTCTATTTTTTTTTAATTCCATTATTTGAATAAACACTCTATCTCTCTCACAGAGGGTGTGTGAAATTATGTGCTGATTGAACACGTGTTTAGATAATGACCCAAGGTGAAGTTTAATGTTATTTCATTGTTTTATTTTACTTGTTTATTTGTGTATTCATTCATTCATTCCAACACTCTTAAGGTCTTTCTTATAAGGTTCACAACATATAAAAGTTCTCACATCCTCCAAATAAAATTGGTCCTTGGTTTGGTTGCCTACAAATCCACTTTCCTCCTGTTGAACAGAATCACGAGGAACGGAAATAGGGCCCTCCACTCTTATCACCACGCGTCCTCCGATGCCCACCCATGCCCCATCAGCCTTCCTGCCACTGGCCTGATGACAGGGCCGTGGAGCATAACCGTTCTGGGTGGAAACAACCCCCCTGAAAGAGCTCCTGCTGCTGGCTAAGTCCACTGTCTGGGTGGAGAGGGAGTCACCAATCACGTCAGGGGTCCACCTGGACTGCCAGTCCCTCCAGTATGGATCCTAGCTGGCTCCCACCACTGCTGAGTTGGCAATGGAGAAGCTGCCAAACGGATGCATGGATGAATGAGTGGTTGAATTATCACGTGTTGACTTCCATGACGAGAACGACAAGTTTTTGGAAGATTTTAGTATTCCTTTTGGATTTTTCGTTTTTGGTTTTATTTAAGTAAAATTCAGAAAACATACATTTCATATTGGAAGAATAGACATGGCATGAATTGTAATTAATTTTATTTACAATAACTGGGGGATGATATTAGCACGGTTAATTGCTAATTTTCAAACATGACTCCAATTAAAACAACATGAAATCAAATTTTGAAAATTTTCAAATTAGAATTTTAATTTTCAAATTTTGAAATTTTAAAAAAAAATTTTTTTTTTTTTAAAATTCTAATTTTAATTTTTTAATTTTGTATTTTATATTTAAATATTTTCACTGAAATTTGAAAATTAAAAACATATTCTTTAAAAAACGTGAATGATTGTAATATAAAACTATCACGTGAAATAGTAAAATTAATAGTTTTTTAAACTGAGATTTATTCCAATATCAAAACTACACATATGATCCTCTTTGTTCCTAAATAATAAAACATGTGTAATTTGGTTTTATAAAATTGAATCACATGCTTGTATGACCAACATATGATTTGCTTTTGGAAAAATGTGACTAATTGAATCCTATTGTGTTTTTTATTCATATGTGATTGTGCAAATGATGACTGAATAGATGTTCTATAAACTTGATGCATGGTAGTTGTAGTTTATTATTATTATTATTTTTATTTTTATTGATCTGATTCTTTCAACTTGTATGTATTTAAATAATTTCTATTAGACCTGTGTAAAAAAAATATTAGAATGAACTTAGCTAGCCATGAATACCCAAATCAGTTTAATCAAATTTATATACTTCACAAATATTAACATATTATTGTTAACTAAGAAACATAGAAGGTTTATACATATATATATATATATATATATATATTGTTTATCTCTGTCTTGCTTCATAGGGTTTTAATAGGGTTTGAAGAAGCATACATCAATCACAAACACTTTAAAGAATGAACTTAGAAATATTTCACAAATTATTCTCCAATATCAAAAGTATTTTAAGGAATTTTGTCATTTGGAATGCTGTTCAAATTTATTTAGATTTTGTAGAACAGTTATATGCATGGTCAATTTTGTTGAACTACATGATAAACTTAACCACAATTTGTCCAGAAAAGTATCATGGATGGTTGATACGGTTGTTAGTTTAAAATGTATTTCATTTTTATTCAAGTTTTCTATATCTTGTTCAAATTTAATCTACCAATCAATATTATTTTCAATGTATCTGCTCTTCCAGATGGTAATTTATGAGACGTTTCAAAGCATTTAATAAGAGAGCTATCTCTATACAAAGATTATACAAAAAATACATGAATGATGAAAGATTAAATCTATAAGTAAGCTATATCATTCTAGTTTCAAAAATCATTTGATAACCAAATTTAAGTAGCATTTGTTGAATTTAGATAATTTTTCTTTAAAATATTATCTTAGAAAAATATTTATATATTACTAAGTGTTTAAAAAATGACTATTCATAAAAATCACATTAGAACATCTACATATTACTCTTATGTGATAAAGATTCATTTTTAAAAATAATAGTATGATCATGATTTAAAACATTATTTTTTAATTTCATATAGTAGACTGATATAAAATTTAATTTTGGATTATAAATTGAAGTAAGTTGCAATACCTGAATAGTACCCGTTAAAATTAAAGTTACACTAATCTTAATGTGCATGTTTTTAATTCCAAGAATTATTCATATGATTTATGAAATAGAAATCAATTGATTTATAATTTCATTTATTAAGAGAATTTCAAAGTTTAAAATTGCTTAAATTGCTTAAAATTACATGTATCGATGTGTGATTTTAAAAATTAAATTATAAGTACAAGTTAATACATAAGAGTTATACATATTGACATTGTTATCACAATGTATATATGCAATCAAATGGATGTTTGAAACAATGAACTTCGACATAGTTTCTCACCAAGAAGTGATAGTTTGTTAGAGTGTGATATTTATCAAACCACCCAAAGGTTATTTATATACAAGTTATTGAGTTAAATCTTGTTTTTTAAATGAAATAATAAATCCAAAATATGATGCTACATGTACAAATAAACATTTACAAGCCAAACATTTATACACCATTTCTAAATTTTCTTGAGATTACAAAATCTGTCAACATTTTTATCAATGTAAATAAGTTTGTTTGAAATGTTACTATAATATGAACGTTTTTCAGTTATATATATATATATATATATATATATATATGTGTGTGTGTGTGTGTGTAATCTATTTAAATATCTTTTCTGTGTTTTGAATTTCTTTCTATTAATTTTTTTCATCTGGTATTAATAAAAGATTTGTGTATTATTGCTATTTTTATATTTTACATTGTGCTTTGTCATTTTATTGTATAATGAAGAAATGTTTTAAATAAAATTAAAACATAAGTTGATCATTAAAAATATATATTGAACTTTTATAAGTGGGCAAAGAAAGTAATCACCTACACAACCATCATAGAAATATCAACATACATGACATCTACTCTTCAACAATTTCCTAATGACTTGTACATACACTATGACATGTACCCTTTAATTTGTTGATGCCATACTTTGCTTAAAATTGTTGATTCTATGTATTTAAAATTAGCATGTTAAAAAAGTATTCAGAATCTCCATTAACATGCTTACAATATAGATAGATAGATAGATAACACATGATATTTTCTTTAACTTTTTTCAAATCTTAAATCTTTGATGAGGAGCCACAACATTATAAATAAAGATTGAAAAATAAATAAATAAATAAATAAAACAATCAGCTAGCCAGAGTTTTAGACAAGTACTGGAAATATTTTTTATAACTATTTTCTTTAAATTGTTAGTTTGTTAAAAAAACAAACTATTATTTTTACCATATATATATATATATATATATATATATATAATAAATTTTTTATTTATATCATTTAAAAAAGAAATTAAACATGTACACTTTGCAACAATAACTTGAATATCATAGTTACTCGTGATGATTCTTAACATTATATGCATGTGCATGATCATATATCATCTCCCTTGTTTTTTCTGGTGACTGAATCTAGTTTATTCATAAAATACTGCAATGGTAAATTTACGGTTATACAAAAATCAAACATAAACTAAAGACAAGTATGTGAAATCCCAAGATCTTACTCAGTTAAGTTCAGAGACAATATTCTATTTCAGTATTCCACTCAAAATGACATGGTTCCATATGAATGGGTACAGGTTTCCACTGGTCACGTGAGAAGAGAACATTACATTTCACAATATTTTAGGGTTATGACAGACTAAAATACTTGCTAATTATGGATGTGACACTATTATCATCATAAAAGTTTTGATAAATTTTATTATGAAATGTATGACAATGATAATTATGGATGTGACACTAAGGATTGAGTTCTATTTTTGTGTTTACTCAAAGTTGCAAACTCATCAAGTTTCATAATGTTGTTGTCATATGAAATCAAATCTTGCCTGACAATATATATATATATATATATATATGAACATGCAATGTATAATTTATTGGACTTATGCTTTCAATGTTAGCAAACCTAAATCTATGATTTTATTTATTTATTTATTTTTAAAGGATATATATTCAAAGTTTTAATCAGGCCCAATTCGACAACATCCACAATTTTGATATTCTAGAAGTTTACAAGTTAAATACATCAGTAATTATTCCATATACACAGTAAAAGATAAATAAAATTCTAGTGGCTTGTGTAATATTTTACACATTTATGTGATCAATAGCATTTCAAGCTATATAATTCATTTACAATTCTGTTGAAGTGTTCACTTTACCTTTTCATTGAAAAAAATATTGAAAGTTATCCTGAAAATCATACTTAAATTATAAATATGTTCATTTTTTTATAAAACACAAAAAAGAGAAAAGAATAATGCAATATCATCTGGATATTTTTCATGTAACTATTGTCACTAATGTCTTGTGCTTGAGTTCTCATGTATATATGTACATACATACATACGTAAATAACTACATACAACTTAACATGATAATGCACTTAAGTTTTATATTACACTGTATTTATTGCTGTAGGATTATATGATGATCTGTGCAGCATAGAAGAGCTAACTATGATACCTTATCTATTTACTTAGTGTTTGTATAGATCATTCAGTCACTTGGTACACTGAACATTAAACCAATTTAATTATTTGTAGGTATGGAATCTCAAAGTGAACCACTTGAAATAAATATCAGTGAAAACCATTTAATATGGAATCCACATAATACACCAAGTGATTTTTTCTAGTTTTAGTCAGTACACTCATGTTTAGGGTCACGTCTATTGCTTCAAAATTAAGAATAATAATCAGTTTTCAAATATATATAAGTATAAGGTCCCAGCAGTTACCAGCACCCTCATCTTATTTATTTATTTTTCTGGTTTTTACCTGCATTGGGTTCAATTTTTGCCCTTCTTTCATCTTTTGCATCAGGTACAATTTCTGTGGGAATTTTTATTTAATTGCATTGGTTTTGAGTTTTACTTCTTGAATTATTAATACAAAACGATGCTTATGTACATATCAATCCAAAAAAAACATTTTTAAAATATATAATTGTGACAGAAAGAAAACCCATACTTCTGAACGAAAAAAGTAACCCGAAATAGCTTCCCTGTCGTAAGGAGGAAGATGGTGAGTTTTGCTGGAGCCTAAAAGGTCAACATTGTCCACCTCAACCACGTAGCAAAACACGTGGACAAGCATATTTTGTCAGGTGCCACGTGAGCATGTCGAGATCTAGACGGGAACGTACAAGCATCTTCTCCCACCCGCCGCTCCCAAAGCAAGGCAATGTTCCCACGTTCCCATTGTCTCCATCAGTGCGGAGAACACATATTAGATTTCTTGTAATCTAGGAAATGAGCACATTTTCTCTGACCAGAAATCTGGATTTCGATAATAAACAAAAACTGTCTACTGACATCAGATTTGAAAATTTGATGAGTTCAAATGTTCCTCACATCAAAATTTATAAATTTACAATCATGTAGTTTATAGAAGGATTGAATAGTTCATATCTTCACAAAGTGAATCTTGGTGTTTGTACAAGCTCAAGTTTGTTAATGTTGTTAATTTTTTGACAAACAAAATGAGTTCTTCAAACTACTGATGTGAGAATATTACTAAAATATATTTACTATCAATGAACACATTACCTGAGTGTAAATTTTCAGTCACCATTACAAATTACTTTTTTTCCAATTCATGTTGAGTAGAAAAAAGTATTAGTATGTTTGAATTTATCTAACCTATTGTTATGACTAATAGGTTTTGAATTCTAAAATCAACAAGATAATTACTTTGGAAAGGCACAAACTTTTATTATTGAGTCCAATGTATATAACATGTCTTAAATTTGATGATAGAATACTCCTATTTCAAAAATAAGTACTTATTACGATTTATAGTATAATCAATTGTAAGAGTACAAACAAAAATTTGTATAAACTGTGATAGTAACTAACAATAGGGAAAATTTATTGTTGTGCTACATAATATATCACTTATTATTATATATAGTATTGCAGTGAGAACTTGGTTATGTTAATTGGTATACGTTTGTTTATTTAATAAAATAATTTATTATTATTATTATTATTATTATTAAAAACAATGATGATAGAATATTTCATTTTCAATTTTGAGAGTTTATAATATCTTTTTATTTTATATTAGTCTTTTTAAAAAAATTAAAAATATGGTTTTATAGTTCTAAAATATATATATATATATATATATATATACATATTCACAATAGTTGAAAAAAAAAATTAAATTTTAGTTGCATTTTTATTTTCAAAAAAAATATTACGTACTTTGAACATTAGTTTTTAGGGATCAATTTCATAAAATGATATCCACATCTGCCTATACTTTTGATTTATTCTGAAAATTTACTCCAGTTCACAACTATCATCATCATTGTGTCCAATCAATACAGATTTTGAAAATGGTTACACAACATTCATATTGCATTCAACTTATATTTCAAAACATTGATTGATATTATTTCTCAAACACATACATATATGTATGTATTTGTACCTCTGAATATATATATATATATATATATATATAATGTACATATCATTTATACACCTAGCTACCAAATTCTCAAATGTTTTATTTTAGCAGAATTTCACTTAATTCTAACATTATAATTATGATCCTAACCAGTTTATTTGGTTCCTAAGTGAGCCTTCTATTGAAACCTAATAGAAGAATAAGTTATATTAATAGTAGTTCTCATACCCAAGAAAGGGCAGTTTCTCATCAAACTCCCCCATCAAAAAAGTAATAATCCTAAGTGGATCACACATCAATCTAAAGGGTGTCTCTTTGGTATAGGACAATTTCAGGGGCACCATTGGGTACACATATTCATGGTGTGACTCCACCTTTGCCATTCAATACCATGAATTCACACAAAGTAATGATACACTTTCACGTTTTTAAAAAAGAAAAAGAAGAAGAAGAACATGTGAAAAGAAGAAGAAGAGGAAATCAATGACCCACAAGCTATAGTGGGTTCAACTTCCTTTAAATGACACTGAAAACATTGCTATAGGACAATGGAATCTTTCATAGTTGCTGAGACATGTGTTAAAAGGAAAAAGGTTCATGTTTATCACAAAGAAATGAGCATGAGTGTTGGATAATCTCAAAAGTATGAAAAAGAATGCATTAGCAGATCTACATGCCTGCCAATCTTGTTCAATCCCATTATATTTGATCAAATCATCGTAGATCAATATCTAGCAAACACTTTGCATGGCAAGTATAATATGTGTGGATTCAAGTCAATGAAATTGAATCGAAACGATACACGAAATCACTTTTCTGTATTATTAGGCTCAACCAAAATAACCTGAATTCAATGAGTCAAATCGGAACACTCTACAGTTTTGAAACGTGGACAGCCTTTGTCGCTTTAATCCCTCTAAAACAGAGATGGCACAAACGGCAGCCTCTGCCACGCTGAGACAGAAATGATAGACAAGAGGTGGACTATTGACTTGGAACTCCGGAAGCGTGCTTTGGGAGCAACGAAGCGAGCATCACCGCTTTATTTTACTCATTGACGGAGTCTCAGCACTACAGTCCATGAGATAGGTCAGCATCATCACCAGTTGAAAGTGCAAGGGCGGCGTTCGGATGGAAGATCGAAGCGCGAAGTGGAATTGGACTCGAGGAGGGACGGCAGTTGTAGAGCGTTTCGTGCGGCCGTGAGCGGAGGCGAAGGGCGAGGGGGTAGACAGAAAGGAGCGAGCGAGAGCATGAAAGCCAGAGAGTGAGAAGCCTGCCGCTCATTTAGGCGGTTCAGCCCCGATGCGTGGGCCGCGTTCACACTGAGGCACCTTCGCGCTGGCTAAATACTGCCCCAGCTTTGTCGATATCCTGGGTGGCTCACGTGCCCCAGACCCCACCGCCGTATCCAATTCAATGGGCCACGGAGATCGGTGGTCCCCCACTCCCCGCCGTCCTGTGGTGCTCCTTTCTCGTATCGCTCCTATCTCCGATCCTCCCCTCGGCTGCGGAGGAAGGGGTCGAGTTCGCCCATGACCAGATGAACGTGGCTTCCACACACTACATGGCTTACAAACCCTCCGTCACCACCACCCCTCCGAAACTAATGGTGATCTCAATTAGGAGCCGCTAATCTCGAATATATTTACGGTGTGAACGCGGGGAACACAAAGGGAACCAGCGAGCGGGAATAAGAATTTAGATGGTGTGGATGTTCCTCATCCATGATGAATTGAATGGATGCGCCACCAAATAGGTCTGCAGCTATTCCGTGCATGTAGAGGATTCATTGAATGTTTATCAGTCTGGATATTGTACACTAGCCCATTCATAATGACCAAAATGAATATAAATACCCTCATGAATGGAGATTACTTCACTATAAAATGGCGTCACAGCCCACAAATCCTGGCCTTTGGGGAATTGGATGAAGAATATGGCTTGGGAAGGATGAAAGGCCCACCTAAACGAGTGCAAGAGCAGGAGTCCTTTCCACCCCCTCATGAGTGCTGAGTCAGAGCCTGCATGGCAGCAATCATTTCAGCGCAGAGCTCTTTGCAGGGCACAAGATTCACAAAGCTAAGTTCAAAGCCAGTGGTGATGCTACAACGGCGGGCAGAGCTTCAGCGCACAGGATTGGTTCCCAACCCCTCGTCCCACGCTGATGGGCAGGGAGCTGGGTAATCGGAAAAAAAAAACACTTAGAAGATTACTCCCTCCATCAATGGCCCTCGTAAGCTTATTCACACGAGCGCCAGCAGCAGCTCTTCGCCATGCAATGTTTACGAGCGTCCGGGAATGGGGGCAGTTTCTGTCATCATCGCGGCCCTGCATTCTCAACTCATTAGCACTGCAGAGTGTCCTAAAACCGTGGATGTCATTCGGGTACCCTTTGGATGAATGATGAGTGTTTGTTTGGATGAAATCAAGCTCGGTGTGAATGAGGATATTTGACGTATCCCTTTTTCACCTGATAATGCATGCATGTCCGCATTTCTCACGTCCACATCTTTTTCTTTCAAGTAGGATCTTTGTGTTCCTCTTGCGAATGTAGTCCTTTTTGTACTTTTTCGTACTTTCTTTTTTTTTCCCCCGAAATACTTTTTCGTCACTCAAAAAATGATTGCATTCATTTTGTCAGGCTTGAAAAGAGTCTCAGAAGTCAGAGCCTGCCCGCGGGCCATTGGGGCGAGGAAATATAGAAAAGGCAAAAGGAATGAAGACGAGGCAACTGCCTTTCGCCCTGAGCCCTTTATTTCACCCACCTGGTAAGATTGGTCTTGATTTGAATTTATTTTTCCTCTTTCTTGAATTTCAATTTTTATATATTTATATTCGAAAGCTAGTCATTTTTCACATCATTCGGTCCATCTTTGAAATGATTGTTGATTGACTGTATAACACTACCTACGAAATGTGATCCATAGCAAGAAAGTGAAAGGGAAGAGTGAATTTTAAAAAAACTTTATTGCCTTGTCAAAATAACCACTATTTAATTCAGTAATATCATTTCTTGTGACATACTTTTTTGATGTAAGAAATATATCTTATCTTTGTGTGTGTGTATATATATATATATATATATATATATAAATTTTTTTTTTTTCTGTTTTATTTCTTTACAAATTCAGGGTTTGTAGCAAAATCACAGAACCACAAAAAAAATAAAAATAAAAATAAAAATAAATCATTTGTGGTATATTATAAATATTGGTTTTGGTATTTTTAAACTAAGAGATTAATTTTTCATACGACCCAACATGTATATATTATGATGTGCCAATTAATCTTGAAAATGTTAATTTTGGCTGTTTAATTACCCTTTTCAGTTTGAAATACAATCAATCTCTGCAACTTATTTATAGTAAGTAAGATTTTAAGTTGTATAAACACAGTAGCTCTTAAAATGGCCTTTTAAACATTTCCTCAAAGTTTCAGTTGAGAACTTAAAAGTTTTTTACTCAACATAATTTAATCTAAGATCAAAATAATGAATCTACAGTATTGAAATCGAAATTGGAATAAAAGGAGTGTCTGATATGGATGAAGTGTGTTGTCTCAATATAGTTATTAAATTAAAAATTCTTCACATGTATAAACAAGAAAAAGGGGAGGGAGGGGATAATGAGAATGTCATATATATTCAAAATTATTTAGTACCTTTTAATATTTCAATTAATATGTATACAAAATTTAATAGTACTTTTGAATTTTGTGGAAATAAAATTTTTAATATATATTATATATTTAAAAAATCACAAAATAATAATTATAGTTACTAAGAACTGACTGAAAATTTTAAATTATTTGTAAAAAAAAAAAAAAAAAAAAAAAAAAAACACACACACACACACACATGTAATAGAATTATAATATAAAATTAAATAAGTTATTTTGAAGCACAAAATACTGCAATACAATAATTTCGAATTTTCTAGTATTTGTAGTAAACTTGTATTTCAATAAAATTTTGAATGTGTATTATCAAAAACTATATGCTAAAAAGTTAATATTCTCAAATTTCCATACACTGAAATGATGATTAATAAAAATAAGTTGATTATCTAGTCTAAAACATATTTACCATATTTAGTAAACTAGTAGCATTATTTTGAAATTGTTGTCAATAACTTGTTATTATTTTTGTTAGAATAATATTGAAATTATGAAATAACTTAAAATTTTGGTTTATTAAAAAAGCTTTAAAGGCAACTTGATATTCAAAAGAAAATAAGCTTGTTGCTCAGGAAGTATGATTTGTGAATTTATTGTATTTAGCAACAATTATCTTCAAGATAATATAATAAAAAGTTCCACTAAAGACTATTAAATTATCTATTATTTAATTTTGACATGTAATCATAAATTTATTAGTTTTGTAAAAATTTCAGGTAGTTGTATTTCATATTGATTTCATGCTAATAATAAAAATTTAAATTTATTACTTCATTTTATAATATTATAATGTTCAAGATATTTATATATTTTTTCAATTATAAATAAAATAGTAGACACATGTAACTTAAGTCTTTAAGACACAACATTTGATTTAAAATGCTTATGTATTATCTGTAATGTTATATTTTTATTGTTACTTTTTAATATGCGTAAATATTTTAGATGCTTGAATGTGTGTTTTGATATTTATCTCAAATTGATTTGTATGGTGTTGTTGAGTTTAACTGTAATAAGTGTACAATTTTACAATTCGTATACTCATACAAGTAAAATTTATTTTTATTGTACTTTTGAAAACATTGAATATAGACAATTATTGTAGAAATCAGTTTGAAGTTCTTAAAATAAAACATCTTACATAATAGTAATGATAAATTTAGAATCTTTTTAGAAGATTATTTTAATTTATTATATATTCCTACTTCTTTCATGTGCTAAATGTATTAAAATAATGTTGAAAAAAAATCCAATATTTGGTGGTAGAATTAACAAGTTTTATGTTATAATTTTATTATAAATCATGAAACTATATAGATATTGAATTAAAATTTGTGTTCCTTTTACAAGTAAAAAATCAATCTAAAAAAGTTAAAATAACATAATAAATAATTATTTATACAACTATTATATCTATTATTAGAAATATAGGATTAGTCTTTAGTATATGTACATAATTATATATATATATATATATATATATATATATCACAAACACATTTAAATTTGATTTGATAATATAATTTAATCATATAAATATACTATCTTATTAACCTTTAATCAATTAAAATAATTAGATTTTTGAATATTGTAACAAATTATTTTTATTCAAGAATTTATTTTAAGAAATTATGTTCTTTTAAAACATACTTTCCTAAGTCTTATTATTTATTTAGTAGTACTCATAGCTTAGCTGTAATATTTTTTAGTTTATTAAGACTTAAAATATTATTTTTTCATGTAAAAAAATATAATATTATTAGATAGAATAGGAATAAATACAATACTTTTTTATAAAACTAAAATAAAATTAAAACGTTTAAAATACTTTTTTATAAATTTAATAATTAATCATTAAAAATATTATTTGATATTTTATTAAAATTATGAAAGAAGATTCTTACCTTGTTACATTATTAAAATTATCAAATCATTTGTTGCTTTATTAGAAGATCCTAACATTTTAATAATTTAAAAATAATTTATTAAAATATGAGTTTCTTATGTAAGATAATTATCACCTACAAAATTAATTAGCATTTAAAAAAAAAATTAAGAATTCTACTTCAAACATGATAATAATAATATTAATAATATTTTTTATTTTTATTTTTACATAAAAAATTAGCCAAGTCCTTACATAATTCTTCATGGCTTGAATTTATGATTACATATTCAAATGTGAGGTCTTTGGTATGAATGGATTCTAAAATTATAATATGTGAATGGTAAGAATTTAACAAAAGCCATCAACAATGTTATTGCTACATTTAATTCTTTTAAGGACTTTTGTACAATTAGTTGATTTACAAAGGCCTTTATCTTATTAATGAGTAGAATCAAGACATTTTTATTTTTTATTTTTTGTTTTTTTATCTTTCATGTGAAGAGCTTGTGTTGTGTAAAGATAATAATAGAGAATTTCTTGCTCTTATATATATTACAAAATATCTTTCTTAATTTTATTTAATTTTTATACAAAATTATGTATGCAAAGTTAGTATTTTCTAAGTTAAAAGAAAATTTTATAATTATTATTTTAACATGTTAATTAAACCCTTTTATTTTAAAATTTTGATTTGTTGGTATAAGATCTTTGCAATCATCAATAATATTCTAAAGATCCAATATTACCAACAACAACTCAACTTTCACCTTCTAATAGTGGATATCATTTTTTCAAGTAATTTTTAATAATCTTTAAATCTTCATATGTATTATAATTATAGAATAGATAAAATAGATTGTTATTTTTAATTAAATACTTAGATTAGATATCTTCAGCAAAATTAGAATTATATTGTTTAATAAAATTTATAATATTTTCAAAAAGTCTAAAATGGTTATTTTTATCTAAAAATAATATTAAAGTATAAGTTACTTTATATTAATATGAATAACAGTATTTTTGCTTTCGAACTCTACATAAAATTATAAAATTTCTAAAGATCTTTAAAAGACTTGTTAAAACCCTTGTCGCACTTAATTTTTTCTTTAATTTTTTTTATTGTTTTAAATGATATTAAAACATATTTAATATTATTATATTAGTTGAAAAAATATCTATTATAAAATATGTATAAAAATTCATATAATGTACAATAAATATTTACAACTCTAATATAACAAATATACTTAGATTTCTTTATAATATAATATAATATAATATAATAATTTGATTAGTATTTTTTTCTTTTTAAAAAAAATATATGTATATATGTAATTATTTCCAATGATAAATACTTATGTTCTAAAATAGTACCACCTTTCTTCAATAAGATGTAATTCTATGTATATTCAAATATTAAATTTAGTACTTCTAAAATTTAAAATTAGCAACAATTTTATAATATATTTTCTAAATAAAATACTTTAATAATAAAATAATCTTATATAATAATTATATATATTACTTCAATAAAATAAATAAATAAAAGTATGTAGAAATATATTAGATAGATAATGTCTTCCATGAGAATCATTGAATAGACTTCCAAGTTGCAAATTAGATCTGTAGATTCTTTTAAATATATCATATGGCTGTAGAAACTTATCCTAATAGTTTTGTATCTTTAAAAAGCTATTATAGAAGTATCTTTTGATATAGATGTTTAGTTTATAAGAATTACAATTTAAAAAAAAAATACCACATGGTTTTTTTATAAGATGAAATATATAAAGGTTAAGCCATCCTTTGTCTTATTAAAATCTTTGCAATAGTTACAATAAGTATTTATTATTAATAAATTTGATTAATTTTGATAAATTAAATAATATAAAATATTTCTAAAATCACATTATATATATATATATATATATATATTACATTATTAGATTCAAATATAAATATAAATATAAAATTAATTTTTGAAAGTATTATGTGTATATATTTATATATTTCAAATTTATTTGGTGGAAAATCAACATATTTTGGAGATTTTGGAAAATCAGCATATTGCTAAGAATTTTTGCAAGATTTTAAAATCATTTTGTTGCAAATCTCAAAGCATGTAAAATACATTCTAATTACTCTAATTTGTCTTTAATGTGGTGCTAACTTATTAAAAAGAATAAAGTAAAAAGATTTATTGAACCAACAAACTAAACAATTAGAAGTAAATAATTTAAAAATTATCTTATTAAACTAAATTTTGGATTTATGAAATTATAATTATTAATTTATAAATATAACTAATATTAGATTTATAATCTTTTTTTAAAATTTTTATTATTAATTTTAAATACAAGCTATTTTTTGTAAATATCTATATTGGCCTTTTTTATTTGAATTTCTTTTTTATGCATCTTTGATTTTTAAAAGATCCAATAATCTAATTATGAAATTTTTTCTAATATATCATTATGTTTTAAAATTTTATAAGCATCAAATAATAATCAAAATATAATACAAATAAATTTAGAAAAAGAATATATTATCTTATTAAATAAAATATTAAATAAAAAATAATAATAGTATATTTAAAATATTGCTCTAATATTTAATTTACTACTTTGATTAATCCGTCACTTTGATCAAAGAGATAAATTAATCTTTGTTTTTAATATTTCAAATTTCTTTTAAAACTCTAATACAAATTGGCATCCTTAATAAGATATATTGTCAATTGGAAGTCAATAAGATTGATAGATATAATAATATAAATTGGTTATTATTTGACTTATAACAATTTTTTATATAAAATATAAAGTATACTAATTTAATTAGAAAATTTATCATTAAAAAATCAAATTTTGAAATTAAAAATTGATGAATTTGTAATCAAATTTATGAAGATAAATAACCTCAGTTTTTAAAAATAAATTGTATTTAAAAATTATTCAAATTTCATAATATAAAGTCTATTTTTAAATAAATATCACAAGCTTTTAAAAACTCTTAAAGAGCTTAGAATAAACTCCAAAATATTTTTATATCTAAAATATCTTGATGTTTTAAATTTATTTTGTATTTGAAATAAATTCAATATTGCTTGATCTTTTAGAGCACATAAGCATCTTTTAAATTAAATAATATTATCTTTAAGATTAAATTTATTTAAATCACTCTAATTATTATATTTAATTTTAAAAATAACAATATCTATTGACATATTAGAATAGATTTTATATGGAAATATAGAATGAATAAAAATTAATAATCTTATATCTTAAAGAAAATAAGTAATATTATAGCTTAAAGTACTTGCTATATTTTCAATAAAAGGGTTTTTAACTAATCATGTACAACTACTTTTTTATTTGGTAAAAGATACAAATATTCAAATGAATCATCCTTGAGTTTTTTTTTTTTTTTTTTTTTTTTTTTTTTTTCCCTTTTTTTTTCTTCCTTAAGAATATATATAATCTAAATTATAATCATAACAAAAATATCTTTCAATGGATTTTGCAACAATTCTAGACACTTCTTGGTACAAAATACTTAAGATTCTTGACATTAATATAATTTATAAATAGAATAGATTTATTGCTAGGTTACAAAATAACTTTTTAAATCAATCTACAATTAGAATTAAATCTTTGTTATAAATCTTATGATCAATCTTAATTTTTTTTAATCTCAAAATAACAATAAAATATAGTTTATTATTTAAATTTGTTAGTAATAATATTAAAATTGATGCATAATTTTATCCATCTTATTTTATAAAAATATGTCTATAAATTTTTTTGAAAATACAAAGTAAAATCTATAATGAGAGTTACTTTTAAACTTCAAAGAAAAACCACATTTTCATTCTATATTAAAAAAAAAATTATAAATCAATTGTGTAAATAGACCAAAAACTTCAAAAATATTCTTAATAAATATCTAAATTTTTTGATCAATTGAACCTTTTTAAAGTCCTTCTTCAAACTTTTATTTAAAATGAAATATCATAAAATTTCTCTTAGGTTTTGTATAACATCTATTTTTTTCTTTTAGTATAAACTCCTACATTGATAAGTTTTTGTAGTATAAGACAAATATGGTTTTGTTTATATTTTTTATTTATTTTATATTCTTAGAATAAATATATGATTTTTAAATTATATATAAATATATATATATATATATATATATATGAGACAAATATTTATCTCTAATATAATTAGAGCATGTAAGAAACCAAAAATTATGACATTAAATTCAAAATCTCTATACATGGTTCAAAATTTAATCTTTTTTTTAATTGCCTTCCTAAATGTGCAATTCATCATCATCATATATATATATATATATATATATATATATATAGTTGGTTTTAACTTAACTTAATTGAATTGAAAAGTCTACATATTAAAATTAAAAAATAACTACTTTTAATAGTGAATTTATTAAGCCTATAATAATTCATATATATTTTAAAGGATTTTTCATTTTATTGTTATAAAAAATTAATGCATTTACAAGGAATTTTAAATATAAAATATTAAAAATATTAAATTATTTTTTAAAAAATATTTATTCAATAAAAAAAAAATCTCTAAAATAGATTGTAAATTAGTCAAAATGGCAAATAAAGTCTTTTTTGAAGTTTAAATGTACAATTATAAGAACAATATTTGAATAAAGAAATAACCATCTATAAATTCTACATGTAAAAATTTAAAATTTTATGTCAAATATTATCATAGAAATTTCTTGTATTTTGCCCAAATTAATATATATAGTATGGTAGGCCTACTTGCTATAAAATTAATGATATTCCGTTGGAGACTCTAAGAAAGAATAAGGGCATTATTTTGGCCTCTTCTTTGGCAAGAAGAAGTTGGAGGCTCTATCCACTGTACTTTAGGATAGATCCCATTTGGTAGACACTTAAGATACTATTTGAACAATCTTTGAGGATTTTGGCAGCTTTAATACTTAGCTTTATAGAATTGCAATTGTATGTGTATGTTATTTAAGATTTTAATACAACAACTCTATTTTATATTTATTTTTTTATATAAGTAATTTTGTGCATATTTTTTCAACAAATATATAATTTGATGCTTAACAAATTCATCATTAAAAAAATATCTAGAGGCTTTAAAAACTAATAAGAAATATATATATATATATATATATATATATATAATATATAAATGAAGTATAGTGGACTTATTTCTTATTTATAATTGCTTCTTTAGGAGGTCTATAAGGAAGCAAAGGAAATATTTTGTAAATTGCCCTCTCTTCTTTTTCTCTTTTCTTTGGAAGATGGAGCAAAGATAATATATACCTAATTTGATAGGCATTCAAGATATCCTATAAAGAATCTTTAAGAGCTTTAGTAATTTTAATGCTTAGTTTGAAAGAGCAATGATTATATATATCTTTTATTAGATATAAGTAAAATAATAATACTATTATTTTTTATTTATATCTAATTTTGTGTTTGATTTTTGAACAATTGGTATCATAAGACAATTGATGTAAGACAATGGTAGCAAAGATATTAAATATAAAATTTGAATTAGAAAAATTTAACAATATATATTTTTTGTATCATAGTAGTTGAAGATGAATAATTTACTTGTAGAATAAATTTTTTATAAATTATCAAAAATAAATCTTGCAAACAAGAAAAACAAATCATAAGAAAAAAATTAGCTTCAAAATAGTAAGCAAAGTTTGATTAAATCTTACAAAGAAGGCAATGTAGATTATTATAAATAAAAATTAACACTGAAATTATAGATAAAACCAAACAGCATATATATAATAAAGTTGTTAATCAATTATTAATATCTAAATTAATAATAATATACATTGCTTATGAAAAAAAAAAATAGCATATTAGATTATTTAAACACCTTTAAAAATATTTTTATGCGTTAATAAGTATTAATGATAAATTAGAAGATGAAGATAAAACTTTGTTGTAATTCTCTTTATTGCTTCTATCAATTCAATGTTTGGTCATTGATTTTTCATAAAGAAATTACACAATAAAGCTAAAAGAGATTGCTAATGCTTTCTTATTTAAAAAAGTTTAAAAAAAACCAAAGAATGTGGCTTCACATTTTAAAATATTATTTGTGATTGAAAAAAAAATTAAACAAACTACACAATAGATAAAAGTCTATATCGAAATCTAAAGTTTTTCATAATAAATCAAAGATCAAATTCTATAAGTTTTCAAATTATAAAATCTAAAAAATAATTAAAAAGATTCAAAAGATTAAAACAAAGATAGATCTTACAAATTTAAACATTTTAATTTTGTTAATTTAGATGGAGAGATTAGAGATGTCTTCTTTGTGAGTAGTATTTCAATTACAAAAGCTAAGTATATAGCTTTAATAAAAGTCACTAAACTTGCAACATAATTAAATAGACTTAGTGATAAATCTAATTTAATTCAAGATCAAATTTTACAGAATTGTGATGGTTAAAATACTATATATCTAACAAAAAATTATGTATATTATTTTAAAACAAAGTACATAGAAATTAAGCATTATTATATTTGAAATGTTACTTTTGATACTTAAAGAAGATAGATACATAAGCAAATGCAACAAATATATTTACAAAATTCATAACAATTCAAAAGCTCAAATTATGCTTGAATTTATTGAATACAAAAGTAGATATTGTTGTAATTAAAGTAAAGATTATTATAATTATATGTTATATTTTTGTCCTCTTAATATAAATAGAAGACAACAAGCTTGCTTACCATTTACAATCATGTCTACAAGAAATTTCAAAAACACTATTTTGTGACCTCCAATTGGTAAAGGAAGTGGAAGCAATGCCTTTATATTATAATGTATATTCTATTTGGTGGACCCTTAGAGTATCATATGAACAATCTTCAAAAGGTTTAGTATTCTAGTATTTAGTTTAATAGAAAAAAAAATTATATATTATAATTCTAAAATTTTCTATTTTAATTTTAAAAACACCATTAAATAGAATTTTCTTTATTTTTATGTAATATTGTTGTTGATTCTCTTATAATTTTTAGTTTCTAAAATAAATGGTACAATAGAACAAAAAGAGAATTTAGATAATAAAAATAGATTAATATAATATTATATAATAGTCTATTAATATATTCTAAATTTAATCTCAAAAAGGTGATACTATTTCTTTTATGTGACCACTTGTAATTGTGTTTGTTTTAAGAATTAATTTTTATGTTAATTTTGAAACTAATAATAATAACAATAATAATACCTAAAGATAAATTTTAAAATATATATAACCTATAAATAGAATTATAAAGAGTGATTTTTAATTTATTTTTACTTAATAGATTTTAATTTTAAAAAATAGTTTAGTAAAAAAAGTCTATATCTTTATTACAGTAGTTATTTACATATAAATTTGAAGAACTAGTTTATATTCTTTTTTATTTTAAAATATAATAATTTTTGTATGTATAATATTAAAATTAAAATTTATAAATATAAATATTATTATTTGATTACTATTTTTAAATTTTTAAATTTTATAATAAATATTTTAAATTTAGAAAAATATATTTATCATATTTCTCATTAAAACATATTTTGTGTTTCTGAAATAGAAATGTGATTTGTACAAAATCTTTTCTTTCTTTCTTATAGTTTTTATTTCCCTTTTATTTTACAAACACAATGCTTACAGATTATGTAAATGAAGTTTGAATTTATGGTTTAAGAAATAATTATGCATGTTATTAACATCAAGCCTAAATATATTCAAAACCTTACTAGAATTAATTTTTTGTATTCTTAGGAATGTTGTTTCACACTCTCATATATGTGTGTATGTATATATATATATATATATATATATATGTATATATATTTTTTAAGATAAATAAAATTTTACATATATATTTATTCTTGGAAATTTCTGATTGTGTTCCTTATTGACTAAGTTTTACCTTATATTTAGAAGACCACATGCCTTTTTGAACAAGGGTAGAAACCGAATAACCGAACCGTGCCCTATAGCCAGCGCCTGAGAATAATAAAGTACCGGTAGCCGTGGGCACTTGAAGGCAATGGCAACAAAGCCTATTGCCCGGGCACCTGAAGTGGGCACGGGCATGGGCACAGGCTGCCCAAGTGCAACTTGCCCAATAGCCCTCCTTTCTACAATTGGGGGCATGAGTGGTGGGTATTTAGTCGGGTGGCAGGTTGTCTCCACGTCAGCCCTCCTCCTTCTACCACCCCATCCCCTCCTTCCAGCCTAGCATCCAATTGCCAACTTGTCAACTTGGGGCAACTCCACTAGTGCACATGGTAGCACTAATTTCTCCTCGCCTCAAAAATAGAACTACAAATAATGCATGACTATTTGAGAACTTCAAAATTGAGCTGTAAACTTTCAATGAATGTATGTATGAAAAGAAAGGGGTTGAAGTTTCAAGTATAAAAGAAGAAAAGGATATTTGATGGGGAGGGGAAATCTAAGAGTGATGGAACTAAGAGCAGAAAAGGAGGGTGTGGTGGGGGTACCTGAGGAGGTCGAATCTAAGTAAATGCCTGGTGGAGAGGTCGGTCGGAAAATGAAGGACAAGCCATCCCATCATATTATCAGCTTTACTATTTACCCCTAGCACGTAAGTTACTGAGCGCCTCGGCGTAGGGTACTGAGCACAAAAAGGTAAGTTGGGTAAGATGGGGGTTGGAGTAATGAGAAGCCTGCGTGTCCAGGTGAAGACGATGGGTAAATACTGTCCTACCCCTTACCCGAATACAATGGGTAGGTACGAACTTTTCTCTCCTCCATAGCGCCTACTTGTCCCCGACACCAATACCTACCTCCTCCCCCTTCTCCCCACCAGAACTTACCCCTGTACAGAATCGTAAAGGTGACGCGGTAAATATCGGAAGTACTTTACCCCAGGTAAGTTCACATCAACAACCCTTTTTTTACCATCATGGGGTTACAGCTGTATCAATTGATGTCCCAACCACAATGTTTAATCAGGTGGAGCTACCTTTTAATCAGAATTCTATCAAGTTGTTCAAGAAGAATTTAAAAAATTAAAGGCGAAAATAGAAAAGAAGGATATTGAACGATGCATTGAAACGATAACACTCATGGAACTACTTGGGCATACTAGAATTGAAGTATTGGGTGGGAATTTATGAGGGGTTCGAAGTGGGGAACAAGGGAGGTTCCTTGGGGCCACGACTAGTTCTACTGGCATGTTCTCCGTTCCCATTCTTGAGCCCTAAATCAAAGGGGTTAATGAGCTCATGCACGAAGCCATCTGCCACGTCATCGAGAAGGCGAAGCAAGGTGGCATTATTTTGCCAACGTGGAGCAAAGACCACTCATTTTTCCAAGTGTGGAGGTGCTACTGCTGCTGTTGCTTCTGGGTAGTAATATGTGCTGTTGGGGCCTTACAAGAGTTTCCATGATGAGCTCATCATTCATCCATCGTCTTCATCCACATGGTACTAGGCGCGGATTCATGATGAGGTGCTTGATTGGCAGCCTCCAGGCTTGTTTGTTAGGGAGCGTCCCGTAGTGGGACCATGGGGAGTGACCTTATCCCTATGCCCGTGAGGTGATGGTTTTCGGGACCCCTTTCAAGGAACCCCTCTTGGCGTGGGGGGACTCAAACAAGGATGAACGGATCCCTTATCAGTCCCTTTCAAACATCATCCTTCTACCCGCTTTCGTTCTCCTGGGGCTGCTGACGTGTAGCAAGCGTACACTTCGCGGGGCCCGCTGCTGCCATGTGGAGGTTGTACCGTTTTGTGGGCTTTAGTTTTTGAGAGTACAACATAAAAATCATAATTTTGCATGTATCACAAAGATATCTTTTCTTAATAAAAATATCTCAAATAAAAAAATAACAAAATAATAGTGTAAGTAGAGAAAACACTATGCACCATATCACTAAAAAAAAAAAAAAAAAAAAAAAAAAAAATGATAATGAAAACAATAACTTTTGATTTTATTGTAAAACCTCAATTTAAGTTCTTTAGAATATAAAGTACAAGTCTTATGTTTGATATAAAGTACAAGTCAAATGTAACTATAATCCATGTATTTATTGATATTTCTTTCCTTTCAGAAAATTATTCAAAAAAATTAGTTATTGTGAAAATTACATTCTTTATGTTCAGTATTATGTTAAGTGCACATTTTACATTTTTTAAAATAAAATTAAAAAAATGTAATCTATCATGTATAACCAAAAAAATGAGTGTTGATATTTCAATGCAATTTAAATAGTAATGGGTAACATCAGAATTTAAACCTGGTACAAAATAATTAAAACACATTATGCAATGTAACATTAAAACAGGCTTAAGATTACATATATATATATATATATATATATATTCCACCAAATGATAGCTAAATCTTTATCAAAAGTCTATACAATATCAATTTTTTTCATAATACAATATTATCTAATAGAGTCTGTGAAATTTTAATAATAATAATAATAATAATAGCACAAATAGAGTCACCCTACACAAGACTGTATTGAAAAAATTGAGGACTATAATGTAAATGGATTCAAATTTGTATCTGTAACTAATCTAAATTTTTTGGATCAAATCTTCTGATTTTTAATTCACAAGAATATTATTTTAGCTCATTCATATATATATATATATATATATTTGTAGTGTATGCTGCTAAAATAACTGTATAGTGGCGTTGTTTTATTTTATTAATTGTATATTACAAATAATAATTATTAAGTAGTCTGATAGTAATGTCAATTCTTCATATAAATCCTACATACCATATTAACTACAATATTTGGTATGTTGTATGAATATATTTTTTAATATCTCATTTGAATGACTATATCATGAAAGGTGTTTTAGAAGGTTTCTCATTTTCTTTCTTATAGATTAGATTCATAATATGACTAAAACTTATGTAGTAATTTAAATAGTGTGCTAATACAATTAAAAGTGCACTACTTTATTCTAAGTATTAGTTTTATTGTGAAATTCAATTTAAAATAAAAATATCATTATATATATATATATATATATATATATAGCTACTCACCATATAATTTTTGAAGTAAATACTTTTAAATTGACATATATTGATTTAAAATGATATTTTTTATTATGGTATTTTCAGACCATACAGAGTTTAAATCCATACTATACAGTCTGGATTTTTTTTAAAAAATTTTAAAACTTTTATTATGATATTCTCAGACACTTATGATTTAGAAATTAAAAATAGTAACTTGTTAGTATGGGCTTTGGGACTTTTATTTGATTTGATTTATTGATTTATCGATCTCTAATAAAAGATAATTTCAAAGGCTTTATTTGTTCTATTTCAATCCATATGCATATGGAATTTCAAAGATTACTTTTTGAAGTACGACTTTTAATTAAATAATAAAGGCTGTGTGACATTGAAAAACTAATTATATGTTTGATAAATTGAGTTTAATAATTATTATTATTTATAATATATTTTCTCCATTTCAAATTAATGCCTTTCATATGCAAGTATTTTATATAGAGTGTGTCAAATAATAATTTCTGAGCTCATAATAATAAATTTGGTTTTTCAAATAAGACTATGTATCATATTTTCTGGTATTTATTTGAAACACATATTAAAAAGAAAACTATACATATTTTAAATGAAATAATTTTAATTACTGAAAATAATTAATCCTGCAAAATTTTTACATAGACACGTTTTAAGTGACCTTTTTATATAACCAACAAAACAGATGCTCATTTTCATCTTGCCACTAGGTGTGGTCAAATCACATCTGGATTACAAATTATATGTATATATATATATATTCAAGATTAATTTTTAAAATAATAAAAATCAACAACAATATATTGCACAAGAAAAGTAGTTGATTCAGTTGTAAAATTATAGTACATATATATAAATGTTAATATTTTTCTATTATTTTCAAGAACTATATGATAAGATTAATGAAATTTAACAATATATATATATATATATATATATATAATGAGATTTCCAACATAGTATTACTTTATTACAGTTGTATATTTTATACTTGTATAAAACATTTTATCACTTCACTAAATATATGATATTGTGAATAAAATCAATCCGCATCTTTAAAATGATCATCACATAATTTTACTATGTAATTGTATGTCAGTGTATAAATAAACTTAAATAACTTTGTTTAAACAGTTATCTATTTTAATACATAAAAGCGAGCAAATCTGTTTGTATAGTTCAAGTAAATATTTTTGAAAATTATACGAAATTAATGTAGAAGCTTATGTAAATGCTCAAACACAAGTTAATAGTTGGCATTTTATTATTGTTTTGGTAAATCTTTTTAAGTAGTGTAAAACGTTATTTTTTAGCTATGACAAGAAATAAATATGGAAACTAGATGGTTTTTGAGATAGTAGAGGGAATGTGGGAATGATTTTGAAATGTCACAAATTTTAGAAATATTTAAACTATCTCTCATGTGTACATAATTTCTTATTAGCCTTGTCTTAAAAGACTTCCTTATCAATTGAAAAGTTATGTTCTCTTGATAATTCTAGTGTTAAATTCTACTTTGCATGGATTTTGATTTGAGTTCTTTTCTCTACTTTTTGAGGTAAAATTTCAATAAGAATCAAAATAAATAAATTAAACTATAGAAAATAGAAAGAATTAAGAGGGTTTAGGTCAATGGGGATATTACATATACTTTAAGGTGTTGAGGTTTGATAGGTGAAAACAAAGAATTGAATGAAATGTCATCATACACCACCATTTGAAGAACAAGAAAAAAGAAAAAAAACTTTTGAGTTGGTGTTGTAATTTGTTTAGAGCTTTCACTTATATTCTTTATTGTGTTGAATATGTTTGTTCATTAACCAGCTTAGAACTACTTTCAGCATGAGGATTTTAAAATATTTCATACAATACTTTCTCCATGTACAAATGTGTATAGCTAATAATAATAATAATAGAATAAAGATAGATAATATAATTAGATTGTAAAGTTTTGAAAAATGAACAATGAAATATTGGTACATGTTTTACAAAACATATTCTACATGCAAAGATTCAAAATTTTAATATTTTGCAAACAAATTGTAGGAAAGTAAAAATGCATATAACCATTTCTAAATATCGTGATGTGATCTAAGTTGTAAGTTTAAGTCTTATATTTATGTGTATGAATATGTATATATGCATATGTTTTAAGGTTTTATATTGAATAAATTGCAACTAGAAAGATTCGGAAAAATTAGTTGAACTATTTCTAAAATACATAGACATGAATTAGAGTAAAAAATAAAGTTATATATATATATATATATATATATATCACAGCCTAGTTATGCATTATTACTATACAAAAGTATAAATGATATTGACCTCAAATACAATTATTTACTAATTATTTATTAAATATCAAATTGTGTAATTTTACTTTAAAAATTTACAGTTAAAGATTTATCTTCTAACAAAAACAACAAAAGTATCCAACAAAATAACATCTTATCTTTCTTCAATTTTTTTAATTAAAATTTAATAATTGATACAAAAAGTTATATATATATATATATATATAATGTAAATCTTCTACTTTTATGGAAAATATATTAAAAAAAATAGTTGACCTTGTGGTTCATTTGTGACAAAACTCTTACAATGAGAATTCAAAATTTTCAAACATTTGTGGTCTTGGTCAAACTTCTAAAACAAATCTATAAGGATTGGCATAGTAGATAGCTTTTGTACGGAATTAGGTAGACAGATAGATTACCTTCTTTGGGTAGATGACAAAAAATAAAAAGCCTGGAGAGAAAAGCTTTGGAATTAGATCCAATTACAACCTCACAATGGTAGGAGAAGAACAAAGTCTAAAGTGACCATGCCTTTAAAGTAAAAGTTCATCCATGTATGTGCTTGCAACTTTTTCAAAAACTCTTTTGATTGAAAATCTTATACAGTTGTTTGAATGTAATAGTGGTGCATGCACCCAAGTGGTAATGGCTTGAGGAACTTTTTGGGTTCATTTGCAGGTGCCAATCTGACATGGCAAGTGCTCATTTACAGACAAAATGATGGATTGGGCTTGACCAAGAGGCAAGTAGCTTTTACTTTTAGAAACTTTTTTTAAGGTATAGCAATGGGACCTGATTTGAATGAGTTTTCCATGCTTGTGCCACATCATCTGCCAGCTCAGCCCCTACCATTGTGATGAATGCCTCATGTGCCTCACCAACCTGTAAGACCCCAAATTTTCATGTCATGATTTGTCTTCTTAAAAATATGTTTTTCATTTGTGTTTTGAGTAATGAAAATGTTACAATTAAAAGAACAGTTAATAAGAGAAGTGTTCAATCAAGCCATTCTAATTCTTAGTAGTACTTTGTTCAAAATCTGTTTAATTTCTTAATTGACCAGAAAATTTGTTTAAGAAAATGCGCTTTATTATGTATCTTCCAAAATTGACAGAAGATATAAAGTAGACAGTTAAACTCTAAAGTATTAACTTTGCAACTTTATTAAGAATACTTGAAATATTAAAACATCTTTGTATACTCTTGTATTATAATCACAATTTAAATGCATGTATATTTTTTTCTTGTTGATTAATTGTACAATTTTAAATGGTTATTCAACACCGATCTAAATTGATTCTCTATTTTTTATGAGAGTTAATATCATTGTTACATATAATAATCTATTTATCAACATTCTTTAGTTTCTACTATATATATATATATATATATATATATACACTTTGTTCATTAAGATAATCTTTTGGAGTTTATTTTAGAATTTTTCTACAAAGGTTTCTAAAGATACTGCTACTTTTATTTTTTTTATTTCTATAACCATGGAAAACCATCTTTTGAACATCTGAGCAAACTTTTAAAAAGGTCAAAACATCTTGTCATGGACATGTGGTGGTTTAGACCAAGTCACATTTCATGGATTGTTGGCAATGGGCAGAGGATTTGTTCCAAGAAAATTATTGAAAAAAGTAAAAGTGTTGTGAGTAAGGATGAAATATAATACAACTGAGAGCCCCAAGGTAGAGTAATCCAACCTTCCCCAGAATCAACCTACAAGTGATTATTGTCCAATGGATTATCATCCACATGGGGTTGAGATTTAACAAAAGGGTTATGCCCCCACCTCTCTAACCTTTAAGGCAACAAGGGGGCATTGAGCAGAAGTAAAACCCTTTTATAATTAAATAATTCTACATTCTACAGGGCAAGCACAAGTTGGAAAATTCTTGTATTTAGGATTTCTAAGCTACAATGAATTTTTTGTACTATGAAATTCATTTATTAATTAAGAATTTAACAAAATTTACATATGTTCAATAATTTTTCAAGTTACATAGTTTTGAAGTGAACTGAAAATTTCAAGTAATTGCATTGAATTTCAAGAACCAAAAACAGAAATATCAATCAGTGATCAATTTTAAAGTAGAATTACTCTTATTTTGACATAGAAAAGTCCAAAACCATTTTAAAAACTAAGTTTAGCTGTACACATGCATGGTAATTACTCTGTATGCTTCACATGTTTCCTCAATTTATAAGAAGAATAATACTGATGCTGTTATTAGTAAAGTGTTAAAATTTGTAACATGATAGAATTTTGCATTCTTCAAATTTAGATGAGGGCAAAAGTATATAAACTAAGAGGACTTTATATATATATATATATATATATACTTTGTTTCATGAAGGTTCATGAAACTATTATGAAGGCTCATGTTTGGAACAAAAAAGAATATTCTAAAGGAATAATATAAGTCATAAGGGTGAAAAAATTTCATTGAGAGCCACCAAAAATTTATCTATTGCAACAAAGTCACTATCCATGCATGATACTGTTGGTGGATGAATGGACTCTCTTGTGCACAGAAGAGACCACGTTTCAAAAATGTAAGGCTAGCTCATGTGGGTTTTAAGGAGCTTTTAACTGTGGACTTTATGGTGGTGATTAGACTTAGGTCTTCATTACCTTTTCTCATTTCAAACATTATAAATAAGTAAATAAATAAATAAATAAATAAATCATGGATGTGTCCTTGGTGAGAGTGTGGAAGTCTGTAGACTTGAAGTACAACTGTGGAGAATGGTACAAGTTTTACCATATGGGAAGTGAAATATGTGCTAGTGGATTTGATCTTCACATATCTTTTTGTCACACAAGGGGATTTGAAGGAAGTGACACAACCCACTTGTTGCCATATCTCAACCCTTCTTCTAGGCTAAATCATACAACTTCCCACCCCCCAATATCATCAAACAATGTCACATAACAATGAGTGAAAAGATGGTTGGTATTTCATCATATTTTCCAAAGTATATCAACATTTTAAAACTGATTGTATTTATGTCTTCTTTTAAGTTGTTTTTGTTTACTAGATCTTTCTTAGTTGAGAAGGCAAATAATATCAATATTTGAGACAAACAGAACAGTGTAGGTCTCTCTGGAAATTTCACTTGTTAGAAAATATGCATTCATTTCAAGTTTGATTACTTGCTTTTTCCTTCTATCTGGAAGTTTTCCTGTTCAGTTTGCAGTATTCCATAGTGATGGCTTTCAAAGTAACCTCCCCGCAGTGGAAGTTATTGTTGATAATAGATGGATTAGAGCAATGTTTCTCATCAAGCAGGAGATGGGAGTTCAACTACTCTCATATGCTTCGCGAAACACAAGTCAAGCGCTATCTTACAATTAGCAATTGACTATACTTAAAAAATGTATTAAATGAAGTTCCAGACAGTAGTAAAATGCTTCTTAAATAAGTCAAATGCCTACTACACAGAAGGGACATTACATATCTGAAGAAGTAACTACTCTGCATACACAGCGGTGAAGAGTAGCTAGTTCGGTCCATCCTGTTACGTTGGCACTAAGTGAATCTGGCGGAAAGCTTCATAAGAAGCCCCGAGCGCCCTCTTCTAGTGGTTCTTCTGGAATTCGCTTTGTCATGGATTTCCGCTGTGCAAAAGGAGCTCGACAACCGCGATGCCTATTCCCCCACAACAAAAGATGCCTACAACGTCGTTGCTGTTGTCAACCCATGTGGGGAAGCCGCTCTTAAAAAGATAAGCAGTACAAGGTAACCTACAAGCATCGCAACAAAGAAGAGTGAGGATTAATAAACGACCTAGATTCACTAAGTTAACTGCATAGTATCCCATGAGGTCATTGGTCCATTTAAGTCGTTGTACTTGGATAGGCGCCCAAAGTTCTTGTGGTGAAGGCCTAATTGCAGAAGTCTCTTAGGATGAAAGACTCTCATTAACAACTTGATTTGCTAGTGAAATATTTTTGAGGAATAGCGATTTTGTTACCGAACACAGCGAACATTATTTCCTGAACAACAAATAGGGGCCTTCAAGCATTTTCAAACATCATGCCTGAACGTGAGCATAATATTGCCTAAAATTCATAATCACGAGACTCCAAGGTTAGGAAATCAGCGAGACCAAACCGACTGAAAGAGCAGCCTAGCCGACAATTCTGTATGCTATGTATATATCGCATTCATCCAAAAATAGAGTAAATATAAGTTTAATCCACATGTAACAGAATGCAAGAATACTATAAAGGTATAGTAAAATATAAAGTTTCAAACCATTAGAATACTAGTACGAACAACTGTCTTAGCTATCTTATGGTTTCCAGTGCTTACAGCGGTCAACGAGGGGTTATCAACATACCATGATCTCAGAATAGAACCACACAGGCAGTCAGTTGTTTGCAGGTGATTCGCCCAAATGCTCTGTCACGCATCGAGTCTGAGCTGTGGCCTGTAATTACCAACCTCTCCGTGAGGAATGTTCAAAAAATGCACTTCGGACACACTTCAAAGTATCAAGCAAAAGCCTTTGTTGTAGTTTTTTTATGCAGCAATACCTTAATGGAAAGAACTAGGACAGAACAATGTTCCACTATTTAACTCAATTTTGTACGTAAGAGATATGAGACGAACGTGAAAAACTTTATTCCATCCATCAATAGGAACAACTAATAAGTTTCAGTAAGAGTAGGACATTTCTAGGCTTGCTACCGCAATCCCATGCTCAACTTAGCCATATACATTGATGTGACCAGATAAGACCATTGATATGTACGAAAAGCTTACATCAGCAAATCGTTGAAAAAGAGGTTCAATAGTGGTGTGGATATCATCTATACTCCCCGTTGCAGTAACCTGTAATCATACAAGACAATCGATCGTCACACACATGCACTTTTATTTTTCTCTTTAACCTTATCCTTTCAGAATGCTCCTAATACGAAGCCCTTATTTCTATTACAATGATAATGCAATCCTCTCCCTAAGAGCAGAAAGTGTTGAACTTTTAAAATCGTGTAAACCTTGATAAAACATCGTTGCAGGGTACCTCACACGTTGAGCTTTCAAAACAGTTTCTACGTTCTCCACGCTGTCAAAAAAAATCTTCTACAGTACTAAATGCAATCTATCCTCTGAAAGTAGCTGTGAGTGCGATATGTTTGCAGGAGCTAACTTCGGAGAGTGCCACAAGATCAGAGGAAGAAGGCTCTCGAAGTGAATTGAAATGCACACGCTATCCAGTCATGTTGTAACAAAATCGGTAACACAAAAGCTGCTTCACATGCAATGTGAATAACAAAAACAAGGTCAAAAGAAGAGAGAAAAAAAGAACCTTATGCACTTTCCCCATATTCTCGTAATATTTCACCACTGGCACACTATAATCTACAAATACTTTCAGTCGCTTCTGCATCGTCTCTTTGTTGTCATCCGATCGCCCCTATCACATGCCATCAATAGAATTTTAATCGAGAACAAAGCATCAAAGAAAGACCTATATCAGCTTATTGAATGGCCAATATGATGGCTTTCCTGCACTACCCTACTAAAACATCAAAAGTGTTAGCAGAAAACAAGCTCAAGGTGCACAACATGCATCCTACATACTTCACAGAGTTTGTGCTAGATTTTTCTAGCACACAATTAGTGTCACTACCTGATTCCGACCTAATACACGCCTCTCCATCTCATCTTCTGGACAATCGAAGAAAAGAATGAACTCCGGCACAATGCCAGTCTGCACAAGCACAAGAAAGTATGCATTGTTGACGTACTGACATGGATTTCAAAGGCAGATTGAAAGTGCTGTACATCTCAGAGTTCCCAGTCATCAGAAGCGAAACGATTTGGAACAAACAGATACCATGACCGTCCATCAGTTCTGTTTAAATGATAAGATGGCATGTTCAAAGATGCTTACAGAGGGCTAATCTCTTATTATATTCGAGCTGAGATGACTAGCGAATAGTCTGGCATATAATACAGTAAGTAATACAGAACCACCAAAATTGGGAAAATGCTCCCTACTGACAGTGAAGTATAGCAGGAAAGGTACCATACGCTCAAAGACAGCTCTATTCTCATCAGTTCGAGGAAAACCATCGATGAGAAATTTGTCGCCTTTGCTGTCCTCCATCGCTTTCAAAAGGAGTCTTACAGTTACTTCGGAAGGAACAATTTTACCCTCTTTTATCATGTCATTTATCATATCTCTGCCACCACCTCCACAAAATCAATCACAAAACAACAGCATTTAATGATTTACGATGGAAAACGGTAAAAGGAACAAGAAAACCAACAAAACAGTTTGAAAGTGCTGGAAGGAGAAACTTCAAGACATCAAAACGAGGTATATCGAGATTTGAATACCGCAACTCACCCATACTCAGACCCAGATTGAATTTCTGCACGAAGCAAGTCCCCAGCACTAAGATGCACAAAACCGAATTTATCTACAATTTTTTGACACTGTGTGCCCTTCCCACTCCCAGGTCCACCTGATTTCCAACCATTCCACGGTTTCGTGAAGAAAGTAAGAAAAATCCATAGCATGTAAGGCACCCTAACGGCCCAGAGGCGAGTTCAGGACTCAAATGTGCTTATAATTATTGTATCCCTTCTCAAGCACCGAAAGGCAACGAAGTGGGGACAGGAAACCAAACTAACGTGACAGACAACTGCGTTGTACAAGATGTCAATCACCACTGCTTTTACTATATGAAAAAGTTGTATGTGCTTCTAAACTTGTAAAATCCTCACCAAGGATAAAAACCACCCTCGGAGTTCCCTTCGAAGCCAACGAGAAGGTGCCATCACCGCTTCCCTCTTTAGAGAGCTGCATGCATCACAACAAATTCGTTTTAACACCATTATCGCTTTCTTAATCAGGTGTTAAGACGATAATACTGTAATCGTCATATAAAATGAACAATCCTCTTCTTCTTTGAGCACTGCTTGCAAGATTGAATAGGTAACCTGTGTCTTTTGGGGCACCTTCTCATGAGATGTCGAAGCAGCTGATTCATCAACGGTCACTGTGGAGAGTGTCCTTAGGCTAGCTCCAGAAATCACCCAAAACGTTTGTAATGAATTTTGCTGAAGCACATTTTAAAAATATATATATATCAATAACACGCAATAGGTTCACACGTGTCGATGATCTTAACGAGAATTGACAGTGGGAAGCGCAAAATCAGCTCTCAAAAAGTAGCATTAAATGTCAATGCCTTCAAAACGAGCACACAACTTTCTAGACAGTCTGTCAAAAGCTTCTGTTGTAAATCACTTCCTGGATAGCAAAACCAGCTGCCGTCATATAACCCTTAATGATCTTTCCTTTCAATGAAATATGCATTTCATGTTTTATTAACAACTGAAATATAACCCTGCAGGAACGGAGTATCACTAGGAAGAGCAAAAGCGTGGAACGATCCAACCTTTCACGTACCTTCGCAACAAAGTTCTGATCGGCACAAATGCCGGCATTCCCAGAATTCCCAATCCATGACCTCGATTCCAGCTGTACAATGCAGATGACTTAATTATAGCTAGAATTCAACATAGAAAAAGAATACCTGATCCGTTTAAAACCAGTCACAAACTTCGATCTTTGAACAGTTGTCGGAGATGAGGTCGGGAACAGAATTTCTATAGAACTCAAGCACTGGCAATTTCTGCCAGCAGGTCAAATGTGGTCAACCTAATTTTTAATCCCCTCCAAACGAAATAAAGCAAAATTCAGATTTTAATCCGCAGAATGAGCGCATAATATGACGCAGAAATTAGCAAGAAACTTCTGAAGTGGGATAAAATGCCCAATGCCGGCATCCAGTAACTGACCGACACTGCGAGGAACAACAGAATGCTGAATTGAAGGTCGAGGCGTACTTCGACAGAGAGCAAGAGAGATATAAACACATGTGCAATCATAAAACCGTCAGCACTACGTACATCCGAGCAACCAAATCCTGGAGCCTAATTAGGGTTATAACTTAGCTCATCTCTCACCATGACACAAACCCAATCCTCCAATTCCTGTAAGAGGACTATCGCATCGAAATCCCACACCCGCACAAGAAACATACACATGCCTTCCATCCACATCGAAAATTATTTTGTTCAATGCAAGAAGCGGGTACCGACAAACCACACAAAATAGGCTTGGAATTCTGCATACCAAGCGCAGAGCATGAGACGAAACCGCACCAGATTGCAAGCGACGCAACGATCGCACTGCCCACGCCATAGCCAACTCCACCTAAGTCTAAAGATGATAGATTCCACTATAAAAATTAAAAAAATTAAAAAAATTAAAATTAAAACAAACGAACCAACAAAATCAGTCACCCACAAAACCAGTCACCCACAACTCACTCACTCCCTCACTCCCTCTCCCTCTCTACCTCACTCTCTCTCTCTCTCTCTCTCTCTCGTTCTCTCTCTCTTCCTCACTCCTTCACGAGCTTCGAAGCAACGAAAGCAGCGTATGCAAGGAATCGTGCAAGGTCCACCACCTGAACCGTTGTGGCTCCCGCACAGTTCACGCCCTCGTCACGACTATTTCTACAACTACTACGACGACTACTACAGGCAACTCTTTGGGATTGCACGACATGGGGGGATGGGGAAAATGGCATGTAGGGGAGAAAATGCCAGACTGGGCTCTTGTTGTTCCGAAATGCAGCAGCGATGAGAGATGAGAGCCTGCTGGAGATGATGATCCTGCTAGATGGACAGAATCGGAACCAGAATCACTCTTTGCCACGTGGCTGCCAGCTCCTCCTCTCCTAACCATTTCTCCCCCCTTTCCGTGACCTTCTTTGTTTTCTCTCCCTTTGCTCCTATTTTTTTAGTTGCAGCGGTGGAACTCCTTTTGGTTCTTTTTAATCTTTCGTTTTTTATATTTTTTATATTTAATTATTTGCAAGATTGTTATTCATCTTGTTTGACTCGTCACCCTCATCACCGAAAGCTGCACCGGTGATGAAGGATTCCCTTCCGCTGCTTCCAAGGACGTGTTGGACAATGTCATTTTAATGTTTTCATATTTTATCTAATACAATAATAGCTTGGAATGTTTTTACTGAACAGTACAGAATGGAATTGGAATCCAAATTTTGACTCATAATCTCTTTGAAAAATTATTTACAAAAATGATTATGTATGTATGTATGTATATATATATATATATATGCAGTTAATTTTGAAAGTCCAAGATTGGTATATATATATATATATATATATATATATAAAATCAAATATTATAGAAAATATATTGAATATTTTATTCATGTAAAAAAAATTAAATTTATGAAATTAATTTCGTATAAATATGAAAGAAAAGAGATTTGGAAAAGAGGTTTGATGAAGAATAGGATAGACATGCAAAAGGAAATAGGGGTGAAGAAGACACATTAAAGATATTTGGAGGCTAGAGCAATTAGAGGCCTTAGGTCATAGGATTAGAAATCCAAAAATATTTTTTAATTATAAGAATTTAGACACATTCATTTAGAAGGAAATTTTAATTATAAAAACTATATTACATTATAGTAAATTATTTTATTTTATAATATATTTTTTAGTTTATTTTAAACTTTTGTATACTTTTATTCAAAAATATATTATGATCTTAATATTAATATTTTATTTATAGTTTGATTTATTTATAAATATAATTTCAAATATATATATTTTAAAATAAATAATTTAATTCAATAGATAATTATATGGTTTTATTTTTTGAAATGTTAAAAGTTTTAGAATGTTGTGTTTAGTGCATATATAAAAGATGGTGTTTGGTTTTATTTCTTAGATTATAGTATTTGAAGAAAATGTATAGAGACATATATATATATATATATATATATATATATATATATATATATATATTAAAATAAATTATTTTATTTGATTAAATATTATTATTTTTAATATATTAAAAAAGTTTTTTAGATTAGTAAATATTAAAATAAATTATTTCAAAAATAAAAAAATAAAGTGCTTAAATATTTATTGTGAATGTTGGAAAAGAATATATCGAATTGTGAGCTACTTAAGTGTATTTTTGGTAGAGAAATAAAAAATTATATAAATTTAGTCTTAATTTATAATTTAATTTATATATAAGAATAAAAGAATTAAAGATTTATAGATTTTCTAATTTTAAATATTTAAAATCCAAGTTATACTTTTTTTGAGCAATATCAAATATAATATAGTATTTGTCATCTTTAATTTATGTTTAAACTAATATTGTTTAAAAAATAGACCAATTAGAATAATTCAAACATAATTCTAATCTAATCAAAATTCAATTTAGAATTTGGAGATTGATATGCAATTAAGTAGGTTTAAAATTACTTAATACCAAAGAAACAAAATAGATAAGTTAAAAATATAAATAAATTAAATAGATAAATAAATTAAAATGTAGGCTAAAAATGGATAATATCAATTACAAACCATTTGAAATTTCTATCATTATTTGTAATTTCTATTACAATCACAGCAATAGTTAATTTTCAAAAAAATAAATTATGATTTTTTTTTTTGATTAAACACAAAATCTAGGATGACAAAAATTGCATAAAATTGATAAATATGGAAGAAAATTTAAGTACAATAAGTTCCAATTGCCTAGAATTAATAATAATAGTTTGCAATAATTCTATACTTTAAATAATATAAAAGAATAATAGTAAAAAATAAAAAATAAAAAATAAAGAAATATTCTTGTTGTCAATCTAAAGAAGAATAACTTTATAAATTAGTGAAAAAATAAATTCCAAAAACAATTCTATGTAGAATATGTAAGAAAACAAAATTACTTATTTTTAAAAATATATATTTTTGTTGTTGATAATAAAGAGAAACAAGCTTACTATTTAATTAAAGATAAAAGTAAAAGAAGTATAAGTTCTATATTATTTTATAAGAAAATTATTTTTATTGGAACCATAATTATATTAGTAATTTTCTTATATAACAAAAATAAAGACAATTATAAAAATTGATCAAGCACGTATAATTAAAAATAATATTATATATAACATAATAAATATATCACCTAAATATTAATAAATATAAATAAATATATATATAAATCATATTTATATATCATAATAAATATATCATCTAATCAATATATCATCTAATAAACATAATCATAATAAATAAATGAATGTATAAATCATATTGAAAAGGTATATAAAAGACCAAAAAAAAAAGAAAAAAAACTAGCTGAAGATCCAACTTAGAAAAAAAGAACAATTTTAGATCTCATTTCTTTTGTGTACACAACTAATATTGCTTTGATTGTGCTTATACCCTAGTTGTAAATTTTTTTAAAAAAATAATTATGTTGTCTTACAAATAATTTTAATTATGAATTAGAAAGCATCTTTTAAATAAAAATAAATAAATTTATGTAGCCAAATAACTTACGTTTGTTAATATATCATAGAAAATAAAAACAAATAAATAAATAAATATATATATATATATATATATATATATAATTATATGAGATTTAGTTTTAGTAAGAAAATCAAAAACCATTTAGGTAGGAGGTTTTTAGTATCAATAATTAAATTTCTGAGTAAAATAAAATAAACTACCAAATTAGAATATAAAAAACTTTTACAGCTTAAACTAAAAGAAATACATTTATGCCACTAGGAATAAAGAATTAACAATTACTTTTAATGTTTTATGGAAGATGTATGAAGCTTTACATTGAATTGAATACTTTATTACAAAAAGTTATTTTATCTTGCTGCAACATCAATCAAAATTAAAGTTTTCAGACAAGAAGCAAAGATAGTCTTCTCAAACCAATTCTAAATGAAATTAATATATTAGAAATTTCAAAATAATATTTTATATTTTATATAAAAAAAATTTAGAAATTTTATAACCAAAGTTGTTTAAGCCTAATTATGTCAAGATCAAATTGCTAAACTCTTTTTAGCAAGAAATTTACTATACAAGAAGAATATGTATGTAATGTTGAAAGAACTTATGAAGGTGGTCTTATGTTTTTAACGATTATAATCTTAAAAATATGAAAAAATTTTGAAGTGATAATACAACATAATTCACTTTAATAAATATATTTTTTCAATCTAAACTTAATAGATTTAATTTTAGTAGAAAAATACTTTAAAAATTAAAGATATATTTTTTTAAAATATTTTATGTATTTAAAATATGTAACTAATGATAATTAAATTTTAATATAATAGTTGTAAAACCAAAAGACTTAATCAATTGAGAGGATTCAATTGGTCAACTTGATTTAGTCAAGTTGATTGATCTAAAACTATAATCTATTTATATCTTATATATAATATCTAAAAATATCAAATACCATCTTCAAAAGTTAGAATTTGACTGAAATTATAGTATTTAGAAATGAAAGTCGAAAATTCAAAAAAACACGTATTTTGTTAAAATTAAATTAAACGTTTTAAGAGAGAATAAAATATTTTGTTGTGAATTATAATTTCTTGTCTTATGAAGAATGGAGAAAATTTTAACTAAAGTCTTATATTCTTAAATATAGATAAAAAGTTGAAAATAGTAGATTGTAACAACAATCTTTCAATAATAGTGATCTCTCTATACTTTATTTATTTATTGTATATGTAGATTGAATAAAAAATATACATGCCATTGTTGTTACAACTACTATTTAAAATATTAGTTTATAGTATTTTTTATAAGAATGTTTATAAATTATATTAGATAGAATATAAGAAAATAAATTAAATTAAAAAAAATTCTTAGCCTTTATATTCACACCATTATTTAAATCTTATTCTTCATATTATCTATATGGTTTTGATTTGAAAAATATTTAGATTGTGACTTTGAAGGTGATAGTAATAATAGCATATAAATAAGTGATTTATAATCCAACAAAGAAATAAATGATGATAATAAAAATTCAAAACTAATTTAATTTTAAAATTCTAATAAAGATAAAAAACTAACAAAAGTTAAAAGTTAAAAGAAATGATTAATAGATTATGGCTAATATTAATAAAATCTAATTATAGATTTTAATTAGTTCTAGATGAATTGTTAGAGGTTAGTTGAGTTGAAGCAATATGTAGAAAAGTAATCTAAACAAAATGCAAACACTTGCAACAAAAATAGATTTTTTTATATATTGTTAGTTAGTCTTAGTTAGCATCAAGTTGCATCAATTAAAAAGATAAAGCATACCTAAACAATTTCTTATAAATTCTTATATACTTGCTTTTATAAAAAGATGGAACATGATAAATAGAAAATTTAATGATGTGAGTTAAAATTGCAATGAAATAGCTTTATAAATTGTAACATTGATATTTTTTTTTAATTGTATGTATATTTGTGCATGCTTGATAATTATATAGGTAATTAAAAAAATAATAAATATATCTTTCTAATATTAATTTTAAAAGCCAAAAAATATTACTAAAGACTTTAATTGCATACCAATAACAACAATTAGAATAATCATATAAAAACAATAATATTTTGTATGACATATAGATTAGCTAAAAATAATGATTCTAAAAATGAATAGAATAATAAATAAGAGCATGTTATAGAATCAATCAATTGCACTCTTTATGATGTTAAAATATATTATAAAATAAGTATGATAATTTGCTTCAATATTCAACCTCCTTCTATCTCTAATAACACATTTAAAGCAATAAATTTATCTATGTAAATTGGTTTTAAAGATCTAAAAATCTAATGAATTATTTTATAATATCTTTTTATTTGAAAAGATAGTATAGAAATTTGATCCACAAAATCTATTAAAAATAAACTTTAAATATAATAAGAAAATTAGAACAACAAAAATATCTCAATAAATCATATTTAAAGTAAAAAGATAAAAAAAATAATTTTACTAATATTAGATTAAAAAAAAAAAATCCTACTTAAATTTATATCTTAAATTTTGTCATTGGAATTTATTAACAAAAAATACCTAACCTATCTAATTCTTCTAAAATTTAATTACCTTACTTCTTATTTAATTTTTCCTTGGTTGTATCAAAATCTATATCCAATATTAAAGCTAAAGTCTATCCTTTCTCTTTGTCATATTATGGTTATTGTTTTTTTATTAATACTTTTATAATTAGAAACTATTAAAATTTTTATTTTTTTTGAAATTTGAAATTTTTAAAATTTATTTTATTATAACTAATATGATAATATAGCTTTTATTTTTTCTACTATTATTTATAATTTAATTATTCTAAATATGTATTTTATATTCTATCTCTTACATCTAATACAATCTTCTTGTAGTGCTATGTCAATGTTGTGTGGTTATAATATAGATCTCTTATTTGATTAACTTTGGTTATTAATGACTTTATTCATCTTTGGTGTTCCAAATTTCTTTCTACAATTTCTAATCTTATTTCAATTTTTTTACTTGATTTATATTTGCTTTTGATTATTTATATTTTTAATATAATATATTTTTTTAATTCTTTGCTATTAAACTTCTTCCAATTGAAAAGATTCTTTTTTAAAATTCTAAATTTAAATATATTTTCTTTATATACTTTTATTTTATTATTTTTAAAATTTTAAAATATTAAATATATATTATTTAATTTTTTATTTGTACCTCTATAATTAAGCTTGATCTTTTTTGTTATTATCTTTTATAGTTATTAATTATTTTTTCAAGACTTGTTACCAAGCCATAACTTCTTTTTATTATTTTGAATAAGTATCATGGATATATTCCTAGCTATTATTTTATAGAACCTTCTAGAATCTTCTATAGTCTTTTAGAATCTTCTTTAGTCTTCTAGAACCTTCTAGAGCCTTTTTTAGTCTTTTAAAATCTTCTTTAATTTTTTAAAATCTTTCTT